>WWET01000408.1:153741-175243 GCA_011038615.1 Limnodynastes dumerilii
TGTTAATAAAAATTTTATATATAACATATATATATATATATATATATATATATATATATATATATATATATTGCAGAGGACAGAGCTATGTAATACATTACTAGTAACCAGAGAGAATAAAGTAACAGATAAAACTGAAGCAGTTGTTACACATTTATGTAAACATTGTGAAGCTGATCCACTAATGTGCTTCTGTCTGTCTTTCACAGCAGGAAACTATGCGGATCAGAACGGGAAACGAGCAAAAGGTGTCTGTGTCCAGACCTGTCTGCTCTGTGCTAGCTTCCGCTAAAGCTCCATTTTAGAAAACATTTTTAGAATGGGAGAGTCGGCATACTCACTCATTCTTTTTCGGAAAAGCCGCCGCTACCGCAGGACCCGGACCATGGGAAAGGTGAGAAACCTCTCCAAGGTTAGGGTCAGGCTGCAGACGAGGGAGGGTCAGGGTCCAGCTGTTGGAGATGGATGTTTAGGGTCAGGCTGCAGGGAAGGGAGTGTTAGGGTCAGGCTGCGGGATATGGTGGGTTAGGGTCAGGCTGTGGGGAAGGGAGGGTTAGAATTCGGGGAAGGGTTGTGGTAGTTTTTAGCCTTATCTTTTGGAGCACCGTGTTTGGTGCTCCGTGGATCGATTGCTATGCCTCATCATGGATAGATGGGTAGGTAGGAAAAACTAGTAGGACCGGATCCAGACCCTCACATGCTTTCCGTACGTATGGGGGCTGAAAGTCCGCATGGAAGAGGGGAGTGAGCTTCCTGTCACTCCCCTCTCTTGTGAAGAGTTATGAACAGTTCTTTGCCCATAACCCACCAATCCCTTCTCCGCACAGATCTGCATCCATATGAATGCAGATAGATGTCTTTACCGCAGCCCCATTTGCCTAATCTGCATAACAAACTCCGCCTCCATTGCAGGGATTTGCCATGCAGAAAGTAAGGACTGCCCCGTCCGCATGGAGATATGGGGCCTGATTCAGAGCTTGAAATTACTCCTGGGCTTAACCATATTGATTGCAGGGGAGTCATATTTCATCTGATGTTTCCTATCCCAAGTCTAAATAACAGTGTGATAGTAAATCTGGTCAGTATCTGTGTGCAGTAATCAATTCAAAGATATATCCCTGCATGCAAAGAGTACAATTAACTTGAGTCCCCCTGATGATAACATGGTTTTGCCCAGGAGTAACTTTCCTCTCTTAGGGCCTGATCCAGAACAACGCTTGCTTTAGTGCTATCGCTGTTTGTAAGTGTAAATTCGGAAGAAAAACGCACAGGGCATGCTCCTAGTGACAACTTCCTGTAGTAACACACTGTTTTTCGTAGCTTTGCGTTTTAACTGACAAAGGGGCGTGTTTATAGTACGAAGTTCGTATGGGCGCTGGAGTTAAGGAATATAGGCGGGGGCAGGTATTTAAATGATATAGTATGGGCGTGCTTAGCTGACGCTTGGAAAAGATAAGGCAGGGTTCGGCCGGCATAAGGAAATTAAAGTAAGGGAAGTGTTGTGGGAGTGCAAAGTTTTTACGCTGAGCGATAATAAGCTCGGCACTCATTCGTAGGTCTGGATCAGGCCCTTAATTTCAAGCTCCTTCTTAAGTCTGAATCAGGCCCATGTTGTGTAACATCTGGCGCACATGTGCACAGATGTTACTTGCAAGGAGATTTACGCAAGCAGCTCTGCATAAGTCCTCATGCATTATTATTATTATTATTACTTACTATTATTACAGTTAAGAAATATGTTAACTGTTATTGGATTTTAACTGTTATTGGATTTTCTAAAGCTAAAGGTAAAAGAAAGTGCAATTTATTGCTCAGCTGAGCTACCCCATACATTGCTCTCACTCGTGAGAGCTGATCATCAAACTCCAAAAGCATAAAGCTTTTAGTGCTTGACTACATATACTAATGCCATCTCAAGATGGTTTCAGCAAAGTATTCTTACCTGGGAGACAGGGAAGGCCTGACCCCTTCTGCTTCTCATCCTAGCTGCATGTGATTCTCTGGACACTCAGCATACAGCACAAATAAAGAAAAATTGTCAGTAAATGTCAGATTTGCTTCATTTTTTATTCTTTTATAATTTTATATTTACTGGTAACTACTGAAAACTGGTAAAATGGTTTAAACCGTGGATAGATAATACAGGAAACTGTCTGTCATTTGTCGTTAACAGAGAGTATTAACAAATCTGTGTGCTCTTAAACAATTACTATATGATTGAACGTGTCATCAATATGTATATATTTAGCAGTCTCATCAAAGTGTCATAGTTCTGAATCCAGCAAACTCTTACAGCCGTTGTTCAAAAATATCCTTCCTGAATAGTCATCTGCTAAGAGCTCACTACAAGCAGTTTTGGTCTGGATTCTCAGTTACAGAGTTTTCGTCTTACGTCTGTTGTTTTAAGAATTGAGCTACTACACATGCGTTGTAGCTCAATTCTTAAAACTACGGATGTAGGACGAAACCTACGTAACTGGGAATCCGGACCTTTATCTGCATTTGTTGTACTAGATTTGCCTCATTCTCTTTTTTCTGTTCTCTTAAAACCAGCAGAATAAAAAAAAAATTAAAATCAGCAAAAATGTATGAAATTCGGAGAGAAGATTTTATGTAAGTGCCCAGGCAGGTAGATAAGGGAATAAATAGAAAAATATCATACAATTTCATATCAGTTTATGTGAAATTGTTGCCCCTTAATTCCAAATTCCCCACTATAAGCAGCAATAGCCCAAAATACCTGTCAAAACAATTTCTTTTTTTCGGTGAGTGAATTCAGTGAACATTATTACTCAGTGTCTTTGTCTTTAATCTTAAGATCTGATCACAGTGCAGACTTAAAATGGCAACAGATCACAAATCTTGATTGATCGGCCCTTCATATCCTGTTTTTATGTTCTTTTTTTGGAAGTGCCTAACCTCGGAAGTTTGGATCAAGCAGATTTGCGATTTGATTGTGTAAGCGGACATTTCCTGATCCAGCCACTCTGAAAACAACAAGTAGTGACCGCTGTCTGTTTACGCCAGTCTGCGATGAGACAGTGTGGATACCGTGAATGATCTGGATTCAAATGATCCAAAAGCGATAGTTAGTATTTTCCCCTAACCCTAACCCTCCCCTTTCCCCAGCCTGGGCCAGATCCTTATTTAATAATGACAGGCAATTTCTATACGCCACAATCAGAAATTGCCTGTCACTATGTACTGCATCTGTCTGATACAGAATTCTCTCTGCGCACGGGAGGCGAGGACGAGATACGATTGGTGGGTGAGCATTGGTATTTAAATCACACAGTGGGCTTGGCTAACATACAATGTACGGGGTAGTGAATTCCATATGTTAGCCTCCGTTGTGGTGGTTAACGTACGGCATTGCCACTTAAGTCTGGATCTGGTCCCCTAACCTTATCAGTCCTCTCACCTCAGCTTAAACCTAAAATTCACCTTCTAGCATCCTAACCTTAACCATCCCCTCTCTGCAGCCTAACGGTAACCTTAACCGCCCCTTTCCACAGCCTAACGCTAACCTTCTCCTTATAGTATCCTGACCTTAACTGTCCCCTCTCTGCAGCCTAACCCTAATCTTTACCTTCTAACATCCTAACCTTAACCGTCCCCTCTCTGCAGCCTAACCCTAACCTTCTCCTTATAGCATCCTAACCTTAACCGTCCCCTCTCCACAGCCTAACCCTAACCTTCGCCTTCTAACATCCTAACCTTAACCGTCCCCTCTCTGCAGCCTAACCCTAACCTTCTCCTTCTATTATCTCAACCTTAACCATCCCCTCTCCACAGCCTAACCTTAACCTTCTCCTTAGAGCATCCTAACCTTAACTGTCCCCTCTCCGCAGCCTAACCCTAACCTTCTAACATCCTAACCTTAACCGTCCCCTTTCTGCAACCTAACCCTAACCTTCTCCTTCTATTATCCCAACCTTAACCATCCCCTCTCCACAGCCTAACCATAACCTTCTCCTTATAGCATCCTAACCTTAACTGTCCCCTCTCCGCAGCCTAACCCTAACCTTCACCTTCTAACATCCTAACCTTAACTGTTCCCTCTCTGCAGCCTAACCCTAACCTTCTCCTTCTATTATCCCAACCTTAACCACCCCTTCTCCGCAGCCTAACCTTAACCGTCCCCATCTCATCAGCCTAACCTTTGTCCCCTCGCCGCAGCCTAACCTCTAGTCTCTGTCGGGGAAAGTACAATACAGCACTGAGAATGGGGACCTCGTTGAAATAGGAACATTCTCCATTTTGTCCATTCTAAATAAAACTATTCTTTAGTGGCAAGATGTTGGCAGTGATACAGTCACAATGAAGCTGTCAGCTGTATAAACATTGAAAATGGGATTGACGCATAGGCAACTACATCCCAAATTATCCTCCTGCCAGTAGTCTGGATCTGATCCTTTATAGCAAAATGTATCCCTAACATAACACTGACCATTGTAAGGCAAGGTGACGGTCACGCATCAATTGGGCCAATTAATCCGCTTGCTGAACGAACAGAGGTTTTTCACGACTCTCTCGTTCCATTGTTTGGATGCTTTCTTTCTGTATTACAAAAAAATACAATAAAATAAAAAGACACACAGAAAAAGCTATTAGAAAGGAAGCAAGGACGCAGAAGGTTTAGAGGCTTAAAATAACTTTCTCTAAAGATCTCAACAGGTGCTCTGTGGCTTCTGCCGGTGTCGTCAGATGCTGAATGTGACTGCCAGAAGAAATTGTTTACATTCTGCAAAATGTAGAGCAACGGCCACTCTCTAAACAGACACGGTTGTGGATTGTAACCACGAGAAAAATGCTAGACGGCTTCCTGTTATTATATTTTTCTCTAGCTATCCGATACCAGTTATTGTACAATGTTCCATATTACACAAACTAAGTTTAAATTAAATGTACAGAGTGGATGTGGGGACATAACCCAAAACATTTTGTACTGTCCATATTGTTTGCCCAGTACAGTGTCCTACAGTGAACTGCAAGACTGGGTCACACATTCTCTCTATCTCCTGCTACCAATGGAGGGGGTGTCAGAGCTGGAGAGACACAGCTGTGCCAGCAACATTGAAAGGTGATTAGCATATGAAAGTCATTGCTGTGCAGTGTTGTCTCTTCACCTCTCCCTCCTTCCTGCATGTCATCACTCTCATCGCTCATCAAGGGTCTAGACCGTTGAGAGTGGAAACATGCCGCCTAAGATTAGCAATTAACATACGCTGCATAGAACACATAGACTAAGACAAACACACTGCAATTTATTTTTCTCTGAAATTATTTAATGGTAAATAGAGGCATACAAACTTGTAATAAAACACGGTTGCTCCTATACACAAGCTTTATAGACATTGGGCCTGATTCAGAGATGCGATTTTATCGCTATTTAGGTGCGTATATTTAGGATCTTAAGAAATTCGCATCATTACGCATGCGTAGTAATAGTGCAACGCCATCAACGTAGAGGTTAGGATCCTAAATTTGGTAAGCGCGGACCTGTGAATCGATCGCAAGCACTTAAGATCCGAAGTGCTACGTAAATATAGGACCCAAAGGATTTACATAAATATGGGCGGGGGGAGGCATTGAGATGAGGGAAAGTGGGCGCGAGCAGACACTTAGGATCTTAAATAAATGCAACTAATTCACTTAAGATCTCAAATGACAGCACAGAGTTAGGGTTAGTCAATGGTGGTCTAACTTTAAGACCCTCCGCTGCTTGCAAGGGGAGTGACTGTGTATTCAGTGGGTTGTAACCTGCTCCGACCTGACACTTAGATGCGTATATTTGAGATCCCATCGGCAGCGGATCTCTGAATCAGGTCCATTGGGCTGGATCCAGACTTAAGTAAGTGCTTGAAATTAGTTAAACAGCAAACGGCATAGCGCTCACCCAAACATCCAGCAGTCAAACCAACCTAAACAAAATAACAAGACAGACACCGATAGCTTGGGTGTAAAACCAGGGAACATGGCATTTATTTGATTACACCAAATTGTAATTGTAACCAGATTAACCTAACTGAATTGGCTCTAAGTGAGTCACTTTTAAAGGCAGTTGGGTGGCCCAGAAGCTATGGGAGTCCAGCAAAATTCCAATACCTTAAGAGGTCATCCACCTCGACCTTGGCGCCCCTTCCCCCCTGTCTGATCCTCCAGCAAGACACTCGACCCGTTCCCACAGGGGCTCGACCGCTTCAGGTCTGATACCCCCATCCAATGGTTGTGTTGCTATCGGATCAGAGCTACCCCCGCTGTCCCCCAAGCAAACATTACCCCCAGCGCCCAAAAAATTTGCTGAGACCTCCACCGCAACCGCCCGACCATGCTCCGTCTGTAAAGGAAAAGTCAGAAATCATAACACAGATAAAACATTAAGGGAGGGAGGGTGAAATCTCTGCGACGAGTGCCCACTCCCCCTCAACTAACTCTATTTATATTATCCCACCCCCTGCTTACAGCCCTAACTCCTCCGCCACCCCCCCAAACCACCCACCCTGAAACTTTTAACCCTTTGCCCCCTGGATGTCTACCTAGGCCCCTGCCTGCTAATTAATTCCCTGTGGCCCTATGGGGTGCTTGGTTCTTTTACTCCAAGGCTAAACCATGTTGATTGCAGGGGAGTCATATGTCATCTGTTGCAAACAATATTAGTGTTGAGAGGTGATGTTTCCTAAATAACAGTGTGATAGTAAAGCTGGTCAGTATCTGTGTGCAGTAAGCAATTCATAGATATATCCCTGCATGCAAAGAATACAATTACCTGGACTCCCCCTGCAATCAGCATGGTTTAGCCCAGGAGTAACTCATTTCAAGCACTTACTTAAATCTGGATCCAGCCCATTGGGGTAGATCCAGACCTAAGTTGTTTTTACGTTCATTGGTGTAGCGTATTTACGCTGTTGTAAGTACTATGCACTCCCCTGGGCTCTCCCCACGCTCGTACTTACTTACTTACTCGATTTACGTTTGCCAAACCCTACCTTAACTTTTCAAAGCGTAAGTACTGACGTACGTAATGTATTGACGTACGTAATGACCTAATCCGGCCCATACTGTACGATTTAAATGCCTCCCTCCGCCTACAAAGCGCCCTTTTTTACGCTGAAGTTACATATGAGCAGAGTTACATCTGCCGCGCATGAGCTGTACTTACAAATTGGCGATTTTACGTAGCTTAGGATCTGGCCCATTGTGTCAAAAACTCACACACGCGCATTGCCAGTATGAAGGGCCATTACGGAAAGGGTAGCATTTGGAATGGACTATATTGGAAAAGATACCCATTCTGGTTTGTCTTAGGCTGAAGGACAGGAAAAGGTTATGGTTAGGCTGTGTAACAAGGATGGTTAGGGTTAGGGGAGGGTTAGGGTTAGGCTGCAGAGGTCAGAGGGTTATGCTGTGTAACAAGGATGGTTAGGGTTAGGCTGTGGACAGTGGAGGGTTAAGGTTAGGGTTAGGGAAAGGACTTCTTGGAGCGTTACTGTTTGTGGTACGGTATTATCATTGAGCACATTACTTTTGGCATAGCTATGTGAACTAGGAGTACTATTTGTGGCATAAACATTATATAAACTGTGAGGCATATTATAGAATTAGGCGATATGGAATACATAGGACTGATTCTTTTGCACAATGCAAGTAATTAGTGCAAAGACTGCCCATTGCTGACACATTGCAACTAAAGTGAACTGCAGAAGTAAGCAATGAAAACCACAATTCATGTGTACGTCAGACCACCTTTCATTTTTACTCTACTTGTTATATGTTATTTTTACTAAATTGCACTCACATTAAAAATGATTCACATTATTCTTGGCATCATTTTCTGGACTCGTGAGGGCCGCCCCTGCTGCATCCTTTCTTCTCCAGTACATGAATGCACTGTGATTTACATAATTCAGCCCTGCTCCCTATCTGGTTCCTGCTCTGCTTCTGTTCTGTGTGCTGTTAATCCCTGTGATCTGCTAGGCCTCTCAGTTTTGTTTTACCCTGCGTGTGAGAACTCTTGGTTTCAGTTATCTTCTAGCTGCTCTGCAGGTTTGTTAGCTATTCTGATAGGCTCTTCTTGACACTCCACCCTTTCCAGTGATATCGTTGGCTTGTTGCTGTAGTGTCCTGATTCCTGAGCTCTTGTTCCTGTGTCCTGTTTATACTTCTCTGGACTTCTGATAATGACCTTGATTAATGGTTTTGTTCCTGAACACTCCCAGCCATAGAATCTGTTGTGGTTTCCAGAGGCAACCAGACGCAGGCTCTGGACCTTTACCAACTACAAAGGATAATAAAGGCATTCTGTGACTCCCTGATGCATCATTTGTTTCCTTCCTGAGGTGTTCAGCTTCTTCTCCCCTTCCATTGTGACCGACATCATGATAATTTTATACAATCCATTCTGTAAAGTAAGAATTTGTGCTAAACATTCCCTTTTGGCCTGCTCCACCTTGTCAGGAATTCTGAGGGTCTTTGAGTTCATCTCAGTGTTATATGCAGAACACCATCACCTTGATGTTTCTTACCTTTACTTGCCATATAAATCAAGTAACTATTGGGATTGTATCTTTCACCAGATTATTGGTACTTTCAGTATTTGCGCTATTGGAATACTAAGCCAGTAGCACCAGCATTTGTAACTTTATCTTGCAATGCATAGCTTTAATCTGATGGATTGATTTTATGTTACTTCTTGAGCTTCTATTTAAAGACTGTCATTTATTAAAGCAGCACATCTCAGATTTGTGAGATATTCCTAACAACCCCAAAGTAGATTAACACCTTGTACCTTGGGGGTGGGGCCTAAAGATGAAATGTATGTGACGCCGTCCTCACAAAATGTAACAGGATCTATCTTCAAGGATATCTCAAGCAGGAGACAAAAAATGTTTTCACGTAGACATTATTATAGTATTTTCTCCTTTCATTCCTGTAAGTATATACTTACACTTAATTACAGGCATCTGCTTACAACCTACTTCAACAGTTATTGTGCAGTAAACATAGTATAATTTACCAATGTGGTTATAGAATTATAAAGAGAAAGTATATGTTGGATGCTCACATTTACAAGCTTAAAGCAAACAAGTTTGTAAATGTCAAAGAAGGGAATGTGTTCCACCTGAAGAACTATTCCTTCAGTTAATGTTCACTGAGCTGGAATGTGATACAAAGAATCTCTCATGTCTGACAGTAAGCCCTGTTGACACACTGTGTTATGACAGCTATATTAGTGTACTCCTGCTAGAGACAATTGGCATGCATGTAATACTAATGCAATTAAATAAAACCATAACAATAAATAAACGATCATATTTTACTTCGTCTGTATTTTTGACATGACTGACCAGTAGTGAGAAAATCCTTGTTTGGGCATTTGGTTAACAACACTGATTTATTATCATATGGCTAGAGGGGTGTCACGTTTCGTTACGTGGATTGCGTACATGCAGTCTTTAAAGACCGCATGTACCCAATCTACGTAACGAAACGCTACGTAGATAGTTTAAAATAGTTACTACGCATGCATAGTAGCTAGAATCGTAAAATTAGTCACGTATAGTAAAAATTACAGGCTTGTGAATCCGGCCCAATATTTCACATCAGTCCCTGCCCCATTGGAGCTACATTCTAAGTTCCCTAATACAGACATACACTCATACTAGGGCTAATTTATTCAGTTTCTCACTAACCTACCAGCAAGAGTGTGGGTGGAAACCCACACAGACACAGGGAGAACATACAAACTCCACACAGATAAGGCCTAGTCCGGGAATCAAACTCATGACCTCAGCGCTGTGAGACACAAGTGCTACTCGCTGTGCTGCCCCCATGTAATTAAATAAAGAAAAATATATGTTTATGACTCCCTGCTTTTCTGCTGGAAACTGTTATAGAAAAATGTCCAAAATATGCCCACTGGCAGAAGGGCCACATAAGCAAAGCGTGCGTGACATTACGACATCATGCGCACTGTGCAGAACTCCTAGCGCAGTTGCTCAGGGCTCCATCATAGAACCCAGAGAGCATTAAGAGGAAAAAAAACTGCGGCGCTGCAGTGCAAGAAAATGGATGTCAATGATTGACATTCTCCTCCTAAGCTCACTATCACAGCCACCGCAACTTCAATGCAGTGTGCTTATGAGGAGGATGTCAATCACTGACTTCCATCCTCTAGAACATTTCATGTGGGTGCCCCTTTGTGTGTGAGTGTCCCGAGGTAGATCCAGTCCTGGATATAAGTATAGATCAGTTACTTCCTCTCCAACGTGTACCTCCTGGGCTGTCCAGGAATCTCGAGTATTTTGTCGCTGCTCACAGGCTCTAAGGCGAAGGGGCAGAAGGTCAAGGAGATTATCTTGGACCCCATAGTAAGGAGGGACCTAAACTTGGAGGAAAGGTTGGACTCATACCTATTCCCCCTCTATCTGGAGTATGTGCAGGCAGCTTTCATAGACTGAGTACTGTCCTAAGCTTACACTGTCTGGCAGCTTAGCGTTCCATGGGTACAGGGTGTGCAACTGTCGATGTTCGACTACACTCACATACTACACTCATATATATGCCCTGCAGAGGGACTTGCAATTCAAATGACTAAATCTCCTTTAGAAGAGAAATAAATTGTTGTCATAACATTGATTATTTATTATTTTTCATTCAATCATTTGCACATTACAGCAGGAGAAAATGGTGCAGTTCCTTTGCTGAAAACAGACAGTGTTGAATATTATTATTTGGGTTCTTAGGATTGATGATTTAAAGGTATTTTCCTCTTCTACTAAAGTGTTAAGGTTTGATGAAGTTATAACTGCAGTGCTATATAGAATTGTGCAGCACCCCCTAGTGGTAATTGGTAAATGCAACTCTTTCTTTAGGGGAAGGATGAAGGAGCATAAAACAGCTGTGGAGCACAATACTGATGTAGACAGCTTTATTTGATCACCCAGCTGGAGCATTTGTTTGCCACTTTTCATGAGATGCAGTTCTGGCAGGATTGTATGTAACTGGTACTCAATGCTATGTAATATGCTACAGAAATGTAAATGTTATTTTAAACTTCTCTTGAAAACTGAGCAAATTTTTTTGTAACTGCTTTAATTTACTGTATTTCTTTCCTATATGTACAACTTATTTAGATTGTAAACTTTAATAGGAGGGTTAAACATAACTATGTTATGGGCAATTTATTACCGTCAGACGCCGTACTTACCGGCCTCTGGTACTCGGGGGTTCTGGTGGGCTGCAGGCCAAGTATCACATTTCCCATTGGCAACTGCAATGTAGTGACTGGAATTTTATCTCTTTAAGATACCAGCGCACAGCGTGTAAACCTGCACTCTTCCAGCACACAGCATTTTGTGCGACAGATTGTCACTGTAAGTCTGTATTGTCACAGCTCGTCTGTGTTCTCTTCATTCTTTCAGCACACAGATTGTCAGTGTAAACCTGCACTGTTCCAGCACACAGATTGTCACTGTAAACCTGCACTGTTCCAGCTCACAGATTGTCACTGTAAACCTGCACTGTTCCAGCTCACAGATTGTTAGTGTAAACATGCACTGCCCCAGCACGCAGATTGTCAGTGTAAACATGCACTGCTCCAGCACACAGATTGTCAGTGTAAACATGACCTGTTCCAGCACGCAGATTGTCAGTGTAAACCTGCACTGCTCCAGCACACAGATTGTCATGTAAACATGCACTGCTCCAGCACGCAGATTGTCAATGTAAACATGACCTGTTCCAGCACGCAGATTGTCAGTGTAAACATGCACTGCTCCAGCACACAGATTGTCAGTGTAAACATGCACTGCTCCAGCACGCAGATTGTCAGTGTAAACATGCACTGCTCCAGCACGCAGATTGTCAGTGTAAACCTGCACTGTTCCAGCACATGGATTGTCAGTGTAAACCTGCACTGTTCCAGCACAAAGATTGTTAGTTTTATCTAAATTGCTCTAGAAAATGGCATGTAGATTAAACCATTATTATTCCCATACACAATTTGTCTGTGTCTTGTTGTAGAACATCGCTTGCCTGTTTAATCCTGCACTGTTTCTGCACACAGCTTGTCTGTAAAAACCAGCACTGTTCCAGCACACAGTTTGCCATTGAAAGTCAAATCACACTGTTAACCCATAAACGTCCCATGCGTGATGGGTGTGGCCTTATCATGCCCCTCTGGATAAGGTTAACCTACAACTTAAACTATAATGAAAGACACTGACCACAATTGTTTGGAACTAAATTTTATTAATTTAGATTATGAAATTGGATAAGCCAATATAGAATTGATGGGGGCCAAGAAAGCAGGTTATTCACTTGATCATGCTAAGCGTAAGTAAACAAACAATGCAACATCGAAAACTTATTTACCAAACAGACCACAAATGGCATAAAAGTATAAGCAAACAAAAACAACTTAAATACAGTCCTTCACTTAAGCATCACGCGGGACCGTCCATATGAACGTGTCCACAACCTGTAATAACCATGAGCAAACAACAAGTGATCAATTCAAATCAAATTAAAGAGGATTACCACTCGTAATCCTGAGTAAAGTCAAACTGACGTACAAACTAACACACAAACATAGGTTAAATAAACCAACTACTAAACAAAATTAGAGAAATAAACCTGCTTTACGCTTTACGCTAACTGACGAGGCCCACCCCCTAACAGTAAAATACCCCTTTGTTAAGGCTACTTACCAAAACTACAAGGGAGGGAGGGAGGGTGAATCCTCCCACCCTCTATGGACCAATAGAAAGGACAAGACAGGTGAGTGACACTCTCCGGCAAAACCCCACGCTGTGAGTTTACTTTTGCTCAGGTCAAAATTCTTTAACCCTCCACTTCTCTTTCCTTCTGCTTGCATTTGGCAAACGTCACCCAACTATGCAGAGCAGCTTCTTTTTTTTTAATATAGTCTAGTGCTCTCCCCATATTTACCCCCATTTTCCTCCCTCTAATAGCAGCTTGATTAAAAAAATTCTCCCGGAATGTCCGGGAGACTCATTCAATTCGGTCAGTTTTTTCGGCATCCTGGGAGAGCCGGCAAATCTCCCGCAAGGGACTTGAGGCTCGTGGTTTCCATGAAACCACGGCCTCAAGTCCTGCCCCCATGCCTGGCAACAACTAGTTTACTAGTGTTAATAGGGACAGGGAGGGACTTGATGACGCAAATTGAAAACCCGAAAGGAGTAATTGATAGTCAGGGGTGGGGCTTAATTTATTCGCTTAAATTGCCCCTCCCCCTGCATGCATCTCCCGGAGGGAAGCCTTTAAAAGTCAGCCACCCTGTGATATGTACATGTGCCATTTGCTCTCATTACATATATATATTTTTAAACGTATTACCAAGATGAAAAGCAATGTGCAACAGGGGCCCCCGCTAGTTAATTGCCCAGGGGCCCCCACAAACCTTAATCCAGCCATGCTACTAAAACACAGTCTCACTGCTGAAATAAACAGAATTTCTATTTTGCTCCACTGCTGCTGTGATTTTAACTTTAATACCTAACAGGACCTTCTGTCCTAGACTTCACGTTAATCTGCTGACAGACCCATCACAGGCAGCTTACAAATAATGTCATAAATCAGGCACCTTGGAGTCTGTGAGAGAGTTTTAAATAACACCTTGTGTAGTAGTCACTGCCCAATGCTTGCATTATTTTGCCTTTGTAATGTTTATCTTTTTCTTTAGTGCTGACATATGTACCACAGCAATACATGGAGTACAAAGGAGGAACACACTTCCTTTCACAGAACAGAGCTGGTAAAGTGTCACAGACGTTCTGACAATAACTAGCTACTGGTTCTAGCACATAATGTTCTCTCAATACTGTGGCTGATTTGTCAATTAAAATGTTATGCAGTCGTATCCTGTGACCTTTCTACAGAATATGTAACATCTCATAGAGCGAAGGTCTGTATTTAACACCGATTAATGTAATCCTATCTTTCCTCTCTCATGACGAATAGCTTCATTGTAGGCTGGGTACACACTGGGTTTTTTTTTTTTAAAGATAATCTTTCCAATCACACAATCAAAAGACCATTTCCCCAGATATCTTACCAGTGTGTACTGTCCAAAGCAGCGCTCGAAGTGGAAATTTAGAAGTGGGGGTATGGAAATGTCAGCACCAGATGTGTCTTGAGTTTGGTAAAAGTAAACAGGACAACACTGAGTAATCGCATTGTGTGCATGTCATGTGGGTCATGATTTCTACACTGAACGCTTAATGTTTAATTAAATGAACCTTCCTTCTTTGTGTCCAACCAGCCTTATTGTCCCTTCCTTTTGTGTGACCAGCCAGTCTTATTGCCCCCTCATTGTCCAGTTAGTCTTATAGCCCCTTCTTTATGAGTGTCCACCCAGACTTATTGCCCCTCCTTCTGTGTCTAGCCATTCTTATTGCCCCTCTTTACTTGTGTCCAGTCAGCCTTTTTGTCCCCTCCTTCTGTTTGTTCAATCAGCATTATTGCCCCTTCGTTTGTGTGCCCAGCCAGCCTTATTTCCCCTTCCTTCTTTGTCCAGCCAGACTTATTGCTCTCTCTTTATTTGTGTCCAATCACTATTATTGTCCCCTCTTTATGTTTGTTTGTCCACCAGCATTATTGCCCCTCCTTTTGTTTGCCCAGTCAGCCTTATTGCCCCCTCCTTCTGTGTCCAGCCAGTCTTATTGTCCCCTCTTTATTTGTGTCCAGTCACCCTTATTGTCTCCTCCTTCTGTTTATTTGCCCATCCAGCCTTATTGTCCCCTCTTTATTTGTGTCCAGTCAGCCTTGTTGTCCTTAACTTCTGTTTGTCCAAACAGTCTTATTGCCCCCTCTTTGTGTCCAGCTAGACTTATAGCCCTTTCTTTATGTGTGCCCACCAAGCCTTATTGCCCCTACTCCTGGGTCCAGTCAGCCTTATTGTCCCCTCCTTCTGTTTGTCCTTCCAATCTTATTACCCCTCCTTTTGTGTGCCCAGCCAGCCTTATTGCCCCTCTTTGTGTCCAGTCAGCATTATTGTCCCCTCCTTGTTTGTCCAAACAGTTTTATTGCCCCCTCTCTATGTTTAGCCAGTCTTACAGATCGTTTTTATGTGTGACCACCCAGCCATATTGTCCCCCCTGTGTCCAGACTTTGTCCCCCCTTCAGTTTGCCCAGCCTTATTGCCCCTTTTCTGTCCAGACAGCCTTATTACCCCCACCTTCACTTTACCCAGTCTTATTGCCCCCTCTGTGTCCACCAATCCTTATTGCCCCTACTCCTGGGTCCAGTCAGCAATATCTTTATTTGTACCCAGTCAGCCTTGTCCCCTCCTTCTGTTTGTCCTTCCAACCTTATTACCCCACCTTTTGTGTGCCCGGCCAGCCTTATTGCCCCCTCTTTGTGTCCAGTCAGCATTATTGTCCCCTCTTTGTGTCCAGTCAGCATTATTGTCCCCTCCCTGTTTGTCCAAGCAGTCTTATTGTTCCCTCTCTATGTTCAGCAAGACCCTCTTTATGAGTGACTACCCAGCCATATTGTCCCCGTGTCCAGACTGTGTCCCCCCCGTTCAGTTTGCCCAGCCTTATTGCCCCTCTTCTGTTCAGACAGTCTTATTACCCCCCACTTTGTGTGTAGTCAGCCTTATTGCCCCCACCTTCGCTTTACCCAGTCGTATTGTCCCCTCTGTGTTCAGCCAGTCGCATTGCTCATCACCTTAGTTGTTTCCACCCTGCCTTATTGATCCTTCTTCTGTGTCCAGAAACAATTGTCCCTCTGTGTGTCCATTCAGCTCTATTGCTGTTTTCCAGTCCAGCTTCCCAAACCCCCATTCCAAATTCCCATCCTCAAACTACTTAAAAAAACAACTAATAAACTTACCTTTCCTGCGTCTCCCGTCTCTCTCCTTCCATGGCGCGCGCTCTGCAGTCTAAAGACGCTCACCTGACCTTAGGTCACGCTTACGTCTACTAACCAGAGTTGCGGCTGTGCAGAGCACAGCACAGCACAGCCAGCTCTGTCAGCGGACGGCAGCGGTCTGTGAGCGGTCCTCTGTGAGAACGCTCTGATTAAAAATACAGGCTCTCATAGAATCTTAAAATTCTATGAGCAGCTGTATTCATACTCAGAGTTGTCTCACAGTCAGGGCTTTAGAAGTGCCGGTATGCCATACAGCCACATACCGGCCCACTTCGAGCACTGGTCCAAAGATGCCCAAAAATCTATTGAAACGGTCTGTGATCTTTTGATTTGATCTTTTGGAGCTCCTAATATGCCAGATCAACCTTGGAAAGATGTCTTTTGCTATTTGCAAGTGTGTACTGTGTCTAAGAGATGTGAAAGTACTGGACTGAAGACAGTTCTGCCTATTATGAATGTTTTACCACAATGATGTTTCACTAAAATATTTTATACAAATGTTGCCATGCTTTACCAGTCTGTGATTAGGATCAATAATACAGATTGTTTTGTATCTATAATATTACTATTATCAATAATAAAAATAATAATAATAGTAAAAATAATAGTAGTAGTAGTAGAAATACCAATAAGAACAACAAAAATAATAATATGTTGTATTCACACCTAAGAGTGCCACTGATGGACTTAAAACAGCCAGGCCTACCATAAGTTTTCCAACTCAAAAAAACAGCAGCAAGAAAATCTGATTTTTGAAAAATCAGATCTCTCCCAGCCAGTGGCGAACTGGCTGGGACTTCGATTGCATATCCCTCCAAAAGGCATTGCAACCGATCCACGGAGCACCGAAAGCTCCGTGGTCATAAAAGTAGTAAAAAAAAATGTCCCCCACTCCTTACCCTAACCCTAACCCTCCCCTCTCACTACCCTAACCCTAACCCTCCCTTCCTGGCAGCCTGACCCTAACACTCCCTTAATTGCAGCCTGACCCTAACCCACCATTTCCTGCAGCCTGACCCTAACCCTCCCTCCCCCGCAGCCTGACCCTAACCCCAACCCTAAACCTAATCCTAACCCCGCAGAGATAATTTACTTACCTGTTCCAGGTCCGGCGATAGCAGCAGCGGAGGTGCGGCGGATGGATATCGCGCATTGCGAAAGTGAATGGGTGAAGTATGCTGAAGTATACAATGGTAAGTATAGGAAAAAGGGAAATCCGAAAAGGAGCTTCGAAATTGAGAGTTTTGTTATGGAGAGTGTAACCGGTTATTATTATTATTATTATTATTATTATTAAGACAGATCTACAGACAGTGCACCAGATTCAGAGACTGAAATAAGAAAAGTTTATCCTGGGATAAACCATGTTGATTGCGGGGGAGTCATAGTTCATTTGTTGCAAACAGTATTAGAGTTGAGAAGTGATGTTTCCTATCCCAAGTCTACATAACAGTGTGATAGTAAAGCTGGTCACTATCTGTGTGCAGTAAGCAGTTCAAAGATATATCCCTACATGCAAAGAATACAGTTAACTTGACTCCCCCTGAAATCAACATGGTTTTGCCGAGCTGTAGGAGTCTGGGCCAGAATCTGGTAAAGGAGCCCTTTAGCTGGTACAGACCGTTAAAAAAAAGGTACTGTGCCTGCTAAATAGGTACAGTTGAGGGTATCCAGGGTTTGGGTCCCCGCAAAGAAAATCTGAATTGGCTGGGATTTCTATTACATACACCTCGAAGAGGCATAGCAATCGATCCACTGAGCACCGAAAGCTCCGTGGTTCTAAAAGTAATAAAAGCTCAGTGGACTTAAAAGTAGTACAAAAAATAGTCTCACACTCCTTTCCCTAATCCTCCCCTCTCACTACCCTAAGCCTCCCTTCCTGGCAGCCTGACCCTAACCCTCACTTAATTGCAGCCTGACCCTAACCCATCATTTCCTGCAGTCTGACCCTAAGCCTCCCTCCCCTGCAGCCTGACCCTAACCCTCCATCTCCCGAAGCCTGACCCTAACCCTAATCCTAACCCCAACCCTAAACCCCAACCCTAACCCCACAGAGATAATT
This sequence comes from Limnodynastes dumerilii, assembly GCA_011038615.1. Taxonomy (NCBI): domain Eukaryota; kingdom Metazoa; phylum Chordata; class Amphibia; order Anura; family Limnodynastidae; genus Limnodynastes; species Limnodynastes dumerilii. Next base: position 171,701 of record WWET01000408.1, read on the forward strand.
TACTTACCTGTTCCAGGTCCGGCGATAGCAGCGGAGGTGCGGTGGAAGGACGGCGGCAGGATATTGCGCATTGTGAAAGTGAATGGGTGAAGTATGCCGAACGCCATACTCACCCATTCACTAAAAAAAGAAGAAAGCGTTGAGTATAGGAAAAAGGGACACCCGAAAAGTAACTTTCGGATGTCCCTCTTTTTGAAATTCAGAATGTCGTTGCGGAGAGTGTAACCGGAATTTCCAGCACCAACATCCGCACAGAAAACAAGGATAGTTTGAATCATAGGCCAAAGGGTTGAAGTACTTAATATTGACCTTAAAATAATCTCTATGCGTTTGAATATGCTCTACACATACGAATATGCTCTGTGCAGGTGGGATTTCTGAGTACCCAGAACTCCCCCCTGATCAGTGCTGGCCGGCAGACACTCTATCTACAACACCAACCAGAAGAGGGCTCTTATGATGTGACTGGGAGTAGAATAGAGAGCTGCTGTCAGTGTCACTGTGTGCATTGTAGAAGATTACCCAGACTTTGTTGCTCACTGTATGACCCATTTTTAAGGACTCCGGTCTGGATTCACAGTTACGTAGTTTTCGTCTTACGTACGTTTTTTTAAGAATTGAGCTATGACGCATGCGTAGTAGCTTATTTACACTATCTACGTACCATTTCTGTACGTAGATTGCGTAAGCGCGGTCTAAAGATATCACTCTATTGTTGCTGGCTGTGAAGGGGCCTCCATAATGGTTCAAGCTTCAGGGCTGCAAAAATGTACATGTTTTAGGTCCACCTCTGAGAATGGGATTTCTCCAGTCATGTGCTGTGTGACATATGCCACACTGCAGGGTGAGACTATAAACTATAAAGAAAACAGCTTTTTACTCTGTATCGCATCTCTCTGTCTCTCTTTTGTCTAGTAATACAGGGCCTGATTCAGAGATTGAAAATAAGAACTTAAAGTTACACCTGGGCTAAACCATGTTGATTTCAGGGGAGTCAACTTTCATTTGTTGCAACAGTATTATAGTTAAAAGGTGATGTTTCCCAGCTCAAGTCTAATTAGCAGTTTAAAAGTGAAGCTGATCAGGTATCTGTGTGCAATAAGTAAAAGCAAAGCATTCTCCCTGCATGCATAGAATAAAATGAACTTGACTCCCCCAGAAATCAACATGGTTTTGCGCAGGTGTAACTTTAAGTTCTTATTTTCAGCCTCTGAATCAGGCCCACAGATTTTAATGTTAGCTTTGCATAATAAGACATTTCCTAAACATTGTCATTTTCCAAATGTTCTAGACTGTAAAGAACGGGCAAAGCCTCATCGTGTGTCTTTATCTCCGTCATATTTGTTTATACTTCACTACAGATTTGTCCATTTTTTCTTATGTTTCATTCTTTTGACATAAATGCTGCAAGGTCATTTTTTTTTGTCCTCTAACTATTGCATATATCAGTCCATTCCATTAACTGATGATGTTCCCAAAAGAGACCTTTGTGTTTTGAAATATAAAGTCTAAAGTTTAATAACTCTGAAAAAATGTTCAAATGTGGATAAAAACAAAATACTGTAAAGATATAATAAAGATATAGATCCGGATTCACAGTTACGTAGTTTTTGTCTTGCGTACGTTCGTTGTTTTAAGAATTGATAAAACAGCTTATGTAAGACAAAAACTACATAACTGTGAATCCGGATCTTTATTATTAAAGACACAATAAGAGGTTTGTTGATAGAATTAGGATATACCTTTTACCCTATTTTCGATCCTCACAAACCAGTCACAATCTGAACACAACCTTTTAGGTTAAAATTAAAAATGACCCCATAACAATTGTAACTGTATTGAAGTTTGATATAGATGGTGGCCGGATCCAGATCTCTATGTGTCTTCCATACACACGGGGATCTGGCCGCAGGGAAGAGGGGAATCCCCTGTTATTCGCCTCTCGTGTGGAGTACCTACCTTGACTCCTCTACACGCGCAGTACTGTCTACCACCCCCCGACACTTCATTCCTATCCCCGCCTGTGTGGCTGGGATTAGGCATGCAGAATGACACATATGTATGCTAGGAGATCAGTCGTGTAACAATTGCTGTGTGCAGTCCCCTAACGATATTAAATCAGGATCAGGCCCAGTGTGTGGAGTTATTTTGTGTGCAAAAGTGATATTTACGAGGGTGCAGTGAGGAACGCTAATGTATAGAATACTAACAGTTGAGAATGGTGACAGATAACCTGCCAGTACTAAAAGACTGATAGTGTTAACATTCTTCTATCTGATTTGATTGTTAACGCAATGCTTGCTGCATAGAATATTGCAATGCCACATCACAGCATTACTATAGGAGGATAAAGCGGGGACAAAGCAGAGGAGAGCAGGTAGAAGCAGGGGGCAACAGTGGAGGAAAGGCCTGGGAGCAGGGTCGGGTTAAGGTTAGGAATTTTGTTTATATATACTTTTTATTTTATTTTTTTCCCTTACGTCATTAGAAAGTGATACCATGCCCAACTTACAACTGTCACAGCTGCACACAAGAAAATGAATGAGCATATTAGAACAGGACAAATTCTAAAACCATGAAGAATGACCTAGTACGTAGTTTAATTAAGTAGTGGCACAGCCAGGAGGGTTTCTAGTAGCACAGAAACCCCTTCCACAACTGAAAAAAAAGAAAAGCATAATAAAACATGTGGAGCAGAGCATGGGAGGAGAACGCATCAGCCCTCCTCTGTCACTTCATTCAGGGATCCTCCTGGTCCTGTGTCACAGAAGCTCCGTAACTAAAACTCTGCTCTGTGCTCCATCACGGAACCCATACTCTCCAACCTATTTAGCAGGTACAATACCCATTTTTTAATGGTCTGTACCTGTTAAAAGGGCTCTTGTACCGGATTCTGACCCAGCAGTTCCCTCCCCCCCTATACTCACCGTCCAGTCCTGCAGCATCTGATCACTATAGCAGAGCTGCGGGGACAGACTCCTACAGCTCGGCTAAAGTGACAAGACCCTCTCCTGTGAGTTCTTAGCTCATATGATAAGGTGTAAAGTAAAATATTACACCTTATCATACATGCAAATGAGAGCAGACTAAAGCCACGCCCCTTCATGTAACAAGCCTCTCCCCCTTCACGGACACATTTTCCATAAAAAAATGTTTGAGGGTTTGAGAACCTCTGTGACCATCTGCCTGCAGAGACTGTAGTGTAGCATGCTGTCATATGTTACACAGTGCAGGCTGAGTGGCGAAGAGTGGGGGAGGCTGCTACTGACTTCCTGAAAAATGTGTCTGTATTCTATATGATCTACCATATAAAATGTATATGTATATATAAAAGTTCAGTTCCATGGTAGTGTGTGTATATACAGTGTGTATATATATATATATATATATATATGTGTGTGTGTATACAGTATGTGTGTATATACAGTATATGTGTGTGTGTGTGTATATATATACAGTATGTGTGTGTATACAGTATATATGTGTGTGTATATACAGTGTGTGGGTGTGTGTGTATATATATATATATATATATATATATAT
>WWET01000408.1:175579-186842 GCA_011038615.1 Limnodynastes dumerilii
TACGCTCCTGTGCGAGCGTATGGCCCCTTTCTTACGCAGGCTGAAGTTAGGGTAGCCTTCAGCCGGCGTAAGGAAGGGGCCATACGCCCGCACAGGGGGAGTGCCAGGGTGAGTCAGCGATGTAACGCTGAGCTACATCGTACCTCTGGATCAGGCCCAATATGTATAACATGTTTATTTTATATAGTTAAGCAAGGATGATAAACTGTTTTAAACTGTATTATAAAGGAGAGACAAACAGATTCTATTAAAAAAAGATAACCACAATGGGCCAGATCCAGAACAACGCTTGTGAGCGAATTTACGCGTGGCGGAGACGTAAAATCACCTTTTGGTAAGTACTGCGCATACGCACCATAGAAAATACGCTCCATAACGTAGCGTAATTGTGAACGTATGGGCCATTCATGTATGTGTCACGTAAATAATACTTACGCGTGTGCGTGCCAATTTTACGTGAGTCCAAAATACGTCTGAAATACGTTAAGTAGGCGGGGGGTTTGTATTTAAAGTGTACAGTATAGGCGCGCTTAGCTGCGTAAATACGTGTTGCCCATACGTACGTGTGCGTATCACTGCGGTTACGTTGGCAAAAGTTAAGGTAGGGTTTGGAAAGCGTATCTTGACAAAATACGTACGTTCAAAGAGTGTTTCTAGGGGAGTGTATAGAATATACGCACACGAAAATACGCTACGCGAATAAACGTACAGCAAACGTAGTTCTGGATCTACCCCAATGTTCAAATATAAATCTATATGAGTTTATAATGTTATTCAACATAAACTAGGGTTGCTGACTTTTTAGAGCTTCCCTCCGGGAGAACCCGGAGGGAAGCCATAGATTTCTGCAAGGGGGTGGGGCTTAATGACGCGATTTATGCAAATCGTGTCATTAAGCCCATCCCTGTCAATCACTCCAGTACTCTAGCGTTTCAGGGGATGAACTGGGCTTGATGACATCTTCAAGCCCCGCATATTCCGGGAGAGTCGGCAACCCTGATATAAACACTTTTCAGAAATATTGTTTTGTATTGTATTGTATTGTATAAGTCTGTTTTGACAGGACTAGCAGGGTCTGAACTCATTAGTCACAATTTAAATATAGTTTAAGTAGATTATATAAACCATAAGTATATGGTAACACCTCCAGTATGATGGCTTGATGTTTATAGGTTGATGTTGCTTCTACCATAATTATGACAATACAGAAAGAAGACTGTAAGGGTGATAAAATGCAAAACTCATCCTGTGAGGGTGATATAAACCCTATTCTCTAGTTATGTTCATCTTGTTCTTTTGTGATGATAAAATACAAACACCAGATTTCTAGTGGAGAAAGATCACACGCTCTCCTATGCTGTCTCTTTGCTAAATACTGGTGACTACAGATTAGAGATTAGACCAGAATTCAGTGTTCTAAATTCCAGATGCACTACACACAACTCCAGGCATACCTCAAAACTATGCCATATGCTATATTTGATGCATTAGGATAAAATCTATCAATCAAAATGCTATAAGACATTACTGTTTAGGAAAAATTTTAGTTGACAGATTTCCTACTGTATATTCTGTGTATCTAGTGTATAGCCTGGTGGGTTCCATCTAAGTAAATTAGCCCTGTATTTAGATGTAATAACTTGTACCTGTTGTGGGAAAAAATATCCAATTTGTCTTCTTGATTGATTTTAATTGACAACTTCCTACAACTTGGACACAATCCATAACAAACACACATTATATCACATTATATCAAAACAATGTAAGACATACTGTGGTAAATATATTAATACAGCTTTGTACTTCGGGTCACTTCATATCAAGGAAAGAAAATCAATGCTGTCCTGTGAGACGGTAATAAATGTCTTTCATTTCAATGTGTAGCTTGAGAACATAGCAAATGCCATGCCATGAAAATACATTATATGTCAAAAAGATAAGATGAGATCTCTCCTAAACCCTGAAATGATCCCTTCTACCGTGTCTTTAAATTTTAATGAAATAGGATTTCAAGAAATGAATTGCTGAGGCAGCCACTCTCTCAAGCAGTTTGTTGGCCTTTGGCATTTTCTCAGTTGTTGGCTGATGTTGTGTTTAAGTGGCAGCCATTGATAGTAAATCACTATATATTTGACTATTGTGATTGTATGTAAGACGGCTTAGAACAACATTCACATTACACATATAGAAGGTCTTTTTTATGTTATACCAAGAGATTAAGAAATATGTCCCAGCAACTGTACTTGTCCATCTGTTGGCCATTATGAAGACCAGGAGTGACCAGGGCACAGTAGAGATGTCAGTCTCTGATAAACTGGACCAGATTCAGAGATGGAAAATAAGAGAGGAAAGCTAAGTGACAAGACCATCTCCTGGGAATTCTTAGCTCATATGATAAGGTGTAAAATGAGATTTTACTCCTTATTATACAGGCAAATTACAGCAGATTAAAGTCACGGCACTCCATGGGACAAGCCACGTCCCCCTCACAGACACGCCCCCCCCCAGGTGTACCAATTTTCCATTAAAAAAATATTGGCGGTTATGGAAATTCAACAAATTAGCTTCAGCTTTTCTCGATGTTTGCAGTGATATCGGAATGGTGATATACAAGACTTTCCATGGTGATTCTCAGCTACATGGTTCCCTAGTAATGGCGGCAGTTTGAAATTCCTGCTCTTCTGCACATACAGGGCCTGATGTAGAGTTGAGTGTATTTTTGTTGGTAGACGCATGCTACATGAGGTCATAGGATCAAATACAAAGATCCAATTTTTTTTGCATTCAGAGACACCGCTAACCATTCCCCACACTTACTGACACACTTACTGGATCACTGACACAAATATCCTAGCTTGAGTTTTCAAACCCATGTGAACATCCTAGACGTAGGTAAACAGAATGGGGTTGCAAGGGGAGAAGCGGGGTGCCAACTAGGGAAGAGCAAGGGGCACCCTTCAAGTCTCTATGACTGAAATGCCTGATCAGTAATTAACCAGCTATACATTTAACTATAAATTGATTGAGCAACTTCCATTCTGTGTTTGTACTGTTTGGGAGCATGTCTGGGAGCAGCAACTGAGAGGGGGAGTTTTTCCACAGCAGTTATTTTGGAGACTTTAAGGGGTGTCTCCTGAGGTAAGTTTGGCTCTCAATTTAAAAACACATATATATATGATCTAACATTGGGACTCTCATTGTTAGAGTTAGGACCACCATATGCAGAAAGGCCTTGACGGTGGCTGGTGGCTTATCATATATTTTCACAAATATGTGTAACGGACATTTCTGTGTTTTATTTTACAGATAGAACAGTATAGTCTGTTACTTATTTATGGCAGTGTTGCTGGGGCTATTTTTCCCTTTGTTTCTGTGGCTAGCAGATTAACCCCTGTTTTTCATGCACCTGTTTACATTTACCTATAAATTGATTAAGCAACTTCCATTCTGTGTATAAACCAGCTATACTTAAGCACACTGGGCTGGATCCAGACTTAAGAAGGAGTTTGAAATTAAGGACCTGATTCACACTTAAAAATCTTCTTAAAATAAGAACTTAAAGTCACTCCTGGGCTAAACCATGTTGATTGCAGGGGAGTCATATTTCATCTGTTGCAAACAGTGCTAATGTTGAGAGGTGATGTTTCCTATCCCAAGTCTAAATAACAGTGTAATAGTAAAGCTGGTCAGTATCTGTGTGCAGTAAGCAATTCAAAGATATATCCCTGCATGCAAAGAATACAATTAACTTGATTCCCCCTGCAATCAACATGGTTTTGCCCAGGTGTAACCTTCCTCTCTTAATAACAAGCTGGATCCAGCCCACTGTAAGTATCAGCAGCTGGCACATACTCATTATTGCTGAGTCTGAATGAATAAAATGCTGTCTTTTCAGTCATAGGGGCTTGTAGAGTATTACGGGGGGATGTGGGAAGTCTGAACCCAGTTCATTTCTGCTTTCTTTAGTCAGGAAAGGTCACTGCAGAACCCTGGACAGGTAATTGTACTATATAACTACAAGGAACAAAAGAGAGGTCTGGCGCTCCATACAATTATGGGCTCTATTTACCTTTTTTTTTTCTTCGGGGGAAGGGGATGCTGCTCCAGGCTCGCTTGTGCTCGCGGCGAGCCTGGCAGCTTCCCCTTTAAAATTTACCATTACTCACCTCTCCGCCAAGGTCCCGCGATGTTCTCTGCCCGCATCGAAGGCCACTTCATTCATATTTCATATGAATGAAGTCCTGCGCATGCGCAGAGACTACACTGCCGGACTTAGAAAATTTCAAGCACAAATATGAAAAACCACTGCGCATGCGCAGGGTCTTCATATCAGGGCTGGAATCTTCTGAGTCGGACGCGTCTCCTGGACAGGTGAGTTTTATTTTTTTTTTCACCTTTTTTAATGTTTTTTATGTTTTACTTTAGTTTAAAAAAAAAACACTTTTTTTTTTTTACTTTTTTTTTTTTAAATGACCGCATCCTCCTTTATGCCAGCGGTCTCCCCATACATGCCCCCCCTTTTCCTCCCCCTAATAACAGCTATTAGGGGGGAGGAAAAGTAGGGAATATGGGGAGATCGCTGGTATGAATTCACTAACGCCATCGCCAGGGATAGTAAATTGTAGTGTAGTGCCGGCACCCGTTAAGATCAACAGGCCGGTGAAGACTTGTGAAGTGTTTGTGCATCGCCATGGAAACAGCAGATTTCCATGGTGCAGCATAGTAAATTGTAAGTAGTTCATTTTTTGGTGATAATGTACGTTTTAGTGATAAAACAGACATTTTCACCTAAAAATGAAGTTAGTAAATAGAGCCCTATGTGCCAGCACATACATAAATAAGAGGTTTAGTTCACACTATAGCTATACTGGGTTAAGCTTACCTGCCCAGCGTCAAGGCACCTCCTGTAAGTGAATCCTTATCCGTTTTCTATATGTGTACTCAGGAGGTCTGTGTTAAGACACTCCTGCCAATTGTACTGTATTCCTGCACTACATGGATCAGGGTTGTTGTAAATGAAAATGAGTCTGATCAATATGAGATGCCAAAGAAGCGTCATTGTTAATAAATGAGCCCTAAGTGTGCTGTTCATTGCTTTAATGCAGCTTAACCCAAACATGGAAACGTACCTGGGGCTTTCACTAGCTTTGAAGGCTTTATGCAATGTATAGTAACGGTGCCCACTTCATACATAGTGAGCCACCACTATGTCTTTGACAGGCACATTGTCAATTAAATGACAGGAGTTAATAGAAAACATTTAAAAACCCCTCATGCGTGACAAAGCCGTTTGAAATATTTCATGCGTGACTCTAGCAAGGCAATCTGAAATAGTCATTTGGGATGTGTGCGTAAACAACAATATTCACAAGTACATCAAACAACAAACAATATTTATACAGCAACTGGCAGCAGAAGTGGCAAATATAATTTAATGTCATGCACGGTGGGAGATTCATTTGAATGGACGTTATAACAATAGTGTATATTATATTTCTCGGTCTTACTGAGAAACAACATATAAGCAGAGAAATATAATATACAATAGTGTATATTATATTTATTTGCTTATATGTTGTTTCTCAGTAAGACATAGAAAGGACACAATTACTTAATATGTGTAAAATGTTTATGGGTTACCAGGTACTTTCCATCTGGGGGGACGAATAAAAAATTACACAAGTTACACGACAGAGCTAAGAGACAGAGGCTCAGATTCACAATACCGTGTGTGTCGCACATACAGTCTTAAAATACTAATAGTAGCTACTAATCTATGTATCGTTTCGTTACATAGATTGCGTACATACGGTCTTTAAAGACTAAATAAGCAATCTGCATAACGAAATGATAAATAGATTACATAAAATAGTTATTACGCATGCGTAGTAGCTACTATCGGTATTTTAAGACCATATGTGCAGCACACACGGTATTGTGAATCCAGGCCAGAATACCCAGGACTGTGTAAGGGCTTTGGGGCCCCTCAGATGGTTGGAGCCTTTCCATCTTGTACTTAAATGGAACCCTTACAAATGGGCCACACGTGGCTTATAGAAGATCTCTCAACAGGGAAGAAAAGGAATTATATATCTAAGAGTATTTTTTTATTTTTGACCCCAACCAATAAGTTTAAGGTTTTACAATGTTCTAATAGTTACCCAAAACTCTCATATCCACCATAGAGCGAATTCACTCCCAGTTTCTAAATGCAGTGAGAATGCGATAATATACACATATAAAGCAATACAAACAAATTCATTAGCAGGAATCTTATATCATGAAATCATTATATAAGGCGTCTATTATGGAACTGCTGTAGTTGCATCTTTTGTCAGTATTTAATATATACTATATTTGAGACAAGCATTTCACACTGTGCTGACCTACAGAATGTAAACAGGGAAATAGAAACATTAATCATACCCCCTAATACTAAGATTTAGATTTGTCGTTTTATTGTTTCGTTTTAACATTGCAGTTTACACCATTTGATTACAGATTATAGAATAATTAAGAAAAACAATATGAATAATTTACTTTCTACTTTCTAATTTATGGCTATTCTTAAATATAACAAATACAAATGAACAAATAATTTATGTACTATTAATCTGTTTGAATAGCTGTTTAAATAAATTGCATAATACAGTAGTTTTGCGATCATGAAATGTTTGAAACCACAGTTTCCATCCTACAATGCCCCCTACAGGCTATTCTAAGAAATGCTCTTGGAACTTTAATGACATAATTCCTCCTGTTAGAACACTGTGTCCTACTTCTGCTAATACTCATAGGAACATTACTATGATACAGGTTGACAGAATAACATACTGTCTTTCCATGTATTAGAATGTTAGCTGACCTGGTAAAGATGTATTCTTTCAATGCAATAGTTTTATTTGTTTGTCTTTTTTTAGAAAAGCAACATGGGCCTGAACCAGACCTACGCTCGGGTGCGTTTTTACGATGGTCGTAAGCGTAAAAACAGACATTTGTACTTACTGCGCATGCTCAGGGCAGATGTTACGCTCATGTTACGCTATAAAAGTCTGAGCGTATGGGCCTTGAGCGTACCAGCTTCGTTACTACGCTTGAGGGAGCGTGCCTGGCATATGAAAGCGGCAAAAAAAACACCGAGGACGGGGTGAGCCATTTAAATTGTACAGTATGGGCGTGCAAAGCGTTGTAACTACGCAAGGAGCTTTACGATGGCCGTGGCTGCACGTGGAAAAGTTAGTGTAGGGTTTGCTCAGTTTACAAAAAGGGGGCTTTCCCCCCTTTATGAATGCCGTATCTCCGCCGTAAAGGTGAAGACAGACAAATTAGGGGACAGGGCAGAGGAAGCCCCGTTACGATCAGCTCATGTAAGGCCGCATAGCTGATCGTAAACGTTAGGGTAGGCATCTGGACACGTAAGATTTAAGCCCGACAGTGGGGAGTGCATGAGTCGTGCACTCCCCACTACGATGGCGGTCGTATAGACCTCAGGCAGCCATAGGTCTGGATCCCGCCCTATGTTCCTTGTCTAAGTCTGAATGTAACTATGTTTTGTTTTTTCATTTAATCCTTTCTCTGTTTAATAAATCTAAAAGTGTGTTAGATCACAATTGTGATTGGATTGCACATTTGTTATATTATATGCTTATCCCATCTGGCACCTGCATGTGTGTGTGTGTGTAATTCTATTTCCACACTGTTCTGTACCAGTGCGTATTCTATGTAGCATTTGTGTTTTATCTCTTCTGCATACCTAGTTTGGTGCCTAGTGCATGCTCCTCCTCACATGTGTGTGTGTGTTAATCCTGTTTTGCATACTCTGTCTAGTATCTGTGTGACTCTATTTCTAGTCACCTATTGGGCGGGCATGTTGGTGCCATTCTCGTTGCTCCCGGTGTTAGCCTCCATCTGAGATCTGGACTGTCTCCAGGTCCACTACCAGAAGTGTGACCTGCTGGTTGCCTGCAGCACAAACCTATCCCCACCACCAGGGACTCTAGTGAAGACCAGACCCCAATGAGACTATGCATCCTGGTGTGTTCTTCCCCAAGGTAGCATAACACCTATGTAATACATCTAATGTAATAAATTAATGATGGAAAAAAGTAGCAGCTATTTATGAAATGTGCACTAGTAAAATGAAGGAGTAAGGAGATGAAGAACTCACACATCTAAGTGTTAGATGGACAAAGCACTGGTAATAGTAATTAGTGGAAAAAGGATACACTCACTCACACAATCCAGGTAAGGACACTCCCACAATGGGAGAACAGTCTGTGCAGGAAACCACACTAGGGGGTCTATTTTCAAATTTCATTTTCATATTTACAAACGAGTCTGGAACAGCTTTGTTCATTAAAAAACGAAAGTGTAAGTAAATAGAGCCCTAGGTGAGAACTGGCCAGACAGGACAAGGCAGTAACTAATAGCAGGAATCTCATAAAGAGCAGGTGAACAGAACATTATAATCAGTAGTATTATGTAACGGGTTGGATATCGGCACCCTGGAATGTAAACAGACCTAGGCCCGCCCCACCCCAGAGGTTCCTATCAGATCCTGAAGTACCGCGATGAAGGAGCCACATTGTCCCTCTCACTGTCACAGGTGTGACGTTCTCTAATGCTGTAAAGGAAGTACAACAATTAGAAGCAAATCAACGCAACAGGGTACCTGTGGGAGAGAACTGGGAAAGTTAATGCATGGGCAAGGTATTCATCATTACCGACCAAGGCCTCAGACACCTCTTTTTGCCAATACCTGGCGAACAAAGCGGAACCTCTCACACCCCTTCCGGTTCTGTTTCTGCACCCGTGAAAGGAGGGTAGGGAAAACACCATGCAAAACACAGGGAGAGAAACTTACCTCATGTTCTTGTCACCTTACTAGATGAAGCCGCCTGCAAGAAAACGCTTACCTCCGAAGTATCGCTCCCTGTCTCCAGCCTTGTATCCTCCTAACACTGTCCTAGCCAGGGCCTGGCGCCCTCTAACCACTACCGGAGCCTAGCACTCCCTGCGGCCTATCGCTCACCTTCCAAGTGCCTACCTCCTACCTGTCCCAGGGCCTATCGCCCTCCTAACCAAGGGTCTAGTGCCCACTAAACAACACAGGGCCTAGTGTCTAACTTAGGGAACAGGCCTAACGCCTATACCTAACCAGTGCCTAACGCCCTCTAACAAAGGCAGGACCTTATGCTCTGAACCAGTGTTCGAAGTGGAAATTTAGAAGTGGGGGTATGGAAATTTCAGCACCAGCCAGCCTTATTGCACCTTCCTTCTGTGTGTCCAACCAGTCTTATTGTCCCTTCCTTCTTTGTGGCCAGCCAGTCTTATTGCCCCCCTGTTTTTCCAGACAGTCTTATAGCCTCCTCTTTATGAGTGTCCACCCAGCCTTATTGCCCCTCCTTCTGTGTCCAGCCAGCCTTATTGCCCCCCTCTTTACTTGTGTCCAGTCAGCCTTATTGTCCCCTCCTTCTGTTTGTCCAAGCAGCATTAGTGCCCCTCCTTTTGTGTGCCCAGCCAGTCTTATTGCTCTCTCTTTGTCCACCCAGCCTTATTGCCCCTCCTTCTGTGTCCAGCCAGCCTTATTGTTCCCCTCTTTACGTGTGTCCTGTTAGCTTTATTGTCCCCTCCTTCTTTTTGTCCAACAGCATTATTGCCCCTTCTTTTGTGTGCCCAGCCAGTCTTATTGCCCCCCCTTCTGTGTCCAGCCAGCCGTATTGCCCCCCTCTTTACTTGTGTCCAGTTAACCTTATTGCCCCCTCCTTCTGTTTGTCCAACCAGCATTATTGCCCCTCCTTTTGTGTGCCCAGCCAGTCTTATTGCCAACCCTTCTTTGTCCAGCCATCCTTATTGTCTCTGCTTTTTGTTTGTCTAGTCTTATTTCCCCCTCATTGTGTTCAGCCAGTCTTACAGCCCTTTCTTTATGTGTTTCCAATAAGCCTTATTGCCCCTACTCCTGTGTCCAGTCAGCCATATTGCCCCCCTCTTTATCTGTGTCCAGTCAGCCTTATTGTCCCATCCTTCTGTTTGTCCATCCAACCTTATTAACCCACCTTTTGTGTGCCCAGCAAGCCTTATTTCCCCTTCCTTCTGTGTTTCCAACCAGCCTTATAGCCCCTCATTTTGTGTACCCAGCCAGCCTTACTGCCCCCTCTTTATTTGTGTCCATTCAGCGTTATTGTCCCCTCCTTGTTTGTCTAAACAGTCTTATTGCCCCTTTCTATGTTCAACCAGTCTTATAGTTCCTCTTTATGAGTGACCACCCAGCCTTATTGTCCTTCCTGTGTCCAGCAAGCCTTATTGCCCCAACTTTATTTATGTGCAGTGAGCCCTATTGTACCCTCCTTCAGTTTGCCCAGCCTTATTACCCCCCACTTTATTTGTGTGCAGTCAGCCTTATTGCTCCCTCCTTCAGTTTACCCAGTCGTATAGCCCCCTCTTTGTGCCCAGCCAGTCTTCTAGCTCCCTCTTTGAGTGTCCAGCCAGCCTTATTGCCCCAACTTTGTGTGCAGTCTGCTTTATTGCCCCTTCTTCAAGTTACCCAGTCTTATTGTCCTCTCTTTATGTGTCCAACTAGCCTTATTGCCCCCCACTTTATTTGTGTCCACCCAGCCTTATTGTCCCTCCTTTTGTCGCTAGCCAGAATTATTGCGCCATGTGTCCATTCTAATTGCCCCTTTCAAGTTCAGCTTCCCACTCCCCCATTTCAAATCCCCTATTCCCAAACTACTTTCTAAAAGACCACTAAACTTATAAACTTAATAAACTTACCTTTCCAGCATGTTCCGGCTCTCTCCTCCGCGGCGCGCGCTCTGCATTCTAATGATGCTCGTGTGACCTTAGGTCACACTTGCGTCGTGAGATCAGAGCTGCGGCTGTGCATAGCACAGCAAGCTCTGTCAAAGGCTCCCAGTGGCAGTACGGCACAGGAGAAGTGAGCTGGTATGCTATACGGCGGTATGGCATACCATCACTTCTGTGAGCCCGCTCTGAGTAAAAATACAGCTGCTCATAGATTCTATGAGCAGCTGTATCATTACTCAGAGCCGGCTCACAGAAGTGGCGGTATGCCATACCGCTGCATACCGGCCCACTTTGAGCACTGCTCTGAATTAACACAGGATCTGAGGCGCTGTCTTCTTCTGACACCTCTTCCACTCTCTCCAGCTCTTCCTACTTTTCTTCAGCCGCTTCTGGCCCTGTGTTCCTCCGCAGCACGCCACTCAACCTTCTTTCTTCGGCCTCTTCCGGCCACTCTCCA
>WWET01000408.1:221667-246743 GCA_011038615.1 Limnodynastes dumerilii
TGCCAGCAGAAACCAGTTCAAGGGAAAATAAATAACAAAAAATCTATTTTGCACTGTGATTATAAGATTGCTAATACTTTTGAGCACTGTCAATTAAAACTGTCCTAACATTTGCATATGCAAGGCGAATATCTGTTTGCTATAATGGAAGGTCTTAAACCAGTCATATAAATTAGGTGCACAAGAATGTTTACCTACCAGTGAATGGGGGGAATACTTATTCCAAATAAGCACATGCTGTGATGATCCACTCTAGATCGATTGAACTTTTTATAGCTTTTTAGTTTTAGTTTTTGAGTCATACAGTAATAATTCAGTGTAATAACCTACAAAACTGATCTCATGTTAGTTATATGGACATACTGTAAAGACACATATTCTCAAAATTGCAGATGAGTTTGACTTTCTAGAAAGGAAACTGAGAGTGAAATATTAAAGGAAACAATATTTTACAGAAAGAAACAGAGACAGAAACTACCAGATGTTTAAAGCACCTGTTATATAAGGTAAGGAAGTGATTCTCCGATCTGATCTATGTGGCTTCAAAACACAGATTTTGAAGTAGAATTGTATATGGGGGTATGCCATCAGGGCCACCATCGGGGAAGAGACCCGGGACTAGTGTCTAGACTAGGGACTAGACCCATGGCTCTGCAGCAGCAAGTATTTCCAGTATCCTTTCATCGATAGTTGCTGCTCAGAACTGCACATTACTAGGCCGATGCAGCATTATTATTCCCACTGATTTAATTGAAGAGCTATACATCTATGTATATACATGATTTCTATTATTTCCATGTTTCCATACCGCCACATCCCCTTACAGCTACCGACTATATTCCTTCTCCCCTTTGCCTCCAAACTCCTTGAGTGCTTAGTCTACCAATGTCTCATCAGCTACCTCACAGATAACTGTCTCCTGGACCCCCTCCAATCTGGTTTCCAGCCCCTCCATTCCACTGAGATTGCCCTTACCAAAGTAACCAATGATCTGTTATCTGCCAAATCTAAGGGCCACTACCCCATCCTCATCCTTTTTGATCGATCAGCTTCTTTTGACACCGTTGACCATCCTCTTCAGCTTTAAACCCTCCGCTCTTTTGGTCTCACTGACACTTCTCTCCCCTGGTTTTCCTCACTGCATCTTCTCTGTTTACACCCTCATCCTCTTCCCTCCTCTCTGCTCCCTTTGGGTCTCCCCCAGGGCCCTGTCTTTTGCTTGCTCCTCTTCTCCCTCTACACCTCCTTGCTGGGTAACCTTATCAGCACCTGTGGTTTCAACTACCACCTCTACACTGATGACACCCAAATTTATCTCTCCTCCCTTGACCTCAACCCCTCTCTTCTGTCCAAGATTTCCGAGTGCCTTACGTCCCTATTCACATGGATGCCCAAACATTTCACATCAATACGTTCTCTTATTATTGCCGTTTTCACCTATGCAACATTGCACGCATCCGTCCCTTCCTCACCAATGAAGCTACCAAAACCCTCATCCACTCTCTAGTCATATCACGTCTCCACTACTGTAACCTCCTCCTCAATGATGTCTTGCTTCACCTTTAAAGCCATCTCCTCATACACTGCCCCCTACATCTCTTCCCTCATCTCCATACATGCCCCTTCCCGTCCTCTCCGTTCTGGTAGCCACTGCTGTCTGACCTCCCAACTGACCACATCTCACATCTATATCCAGGACTTCTCCCGTGCTGCACCTCTGCACTGGAATGACCTCCCTTCTTCAGTCAGACTCTCCCCCACATTGCAGGTCTTCAAGTGTTAACTCAAAATACACCTGTTCAGGCTAGCCTACCCCTACTCTACTTAACATCCTCACTGTATCCTACATCTATCCCTTCTTCTCCTTCCCCGTCTTCTCCACTCACACCAGCATCCACTTTCTTCCCCCTCTTCTGTCTTCTTTAAGTTCATCCCTCCCACTCACGTAAGCAGGGCCCTCCATCCTAGTGTTGTTCCCTCCTCCACCACTCCCCCCTCACTTTGTATCCTCTTGTCCCCCTCTGCTACCCTTTTACCCCATCCCCACCTGGTGGCTCCCTCTCAACCTCTCACTTTGCTCTATCCCCTCCTCCCTGATTTGTGAAGCTTGACACCTCGCATTTTGCCTTGCTGTCTGTGCTTGTGTGGAGCAGTGCCTACCCGCTCTGGACGCGGGAGCTGCTCCGTCCGGCGAGCCGCGGCTGTCTCCCCGGCGGATCACGGTGAATCTGCCAGGATTCACCGTGGACCAATGGGGAGGCAGCATTCTAGGTCACATGGATGCAGCCGCTGGCCAATCAGGGGCAGCGGCTGCAGTCCAATCACAGAGTGACGCGGCGAGCTAATCCTGGACGCGGGCTCCGTCCGGCGAGCCGCGGCTGTCTCCCCGGCGGATCACGGTGAATCTGCAAGGATTCACCGTGGACCAATGGGGAGGCAGCATTCTAGGTCACATGGATGCAGCCGCGCCGCTGTCAGGGGCAGCGGCTGCAGTCCAATCAAAGAGTGGCGCTGCGAGCCAATCAGAGCTCGCCGCATCATTGGCTCCGCCCCCGCCAAGCGGCATAAAAGCCGCTGCGGCCGGAGCGGAGCTGAGTCGTCGGGAAGAAGCCGTCATGTCAAGACCTGAAGAGGAGGACCCAGAAAAGACAACGGAAGCCCCGCGGCTGCAGGGAGAAGACCCACAGACAGAAGCTGAAGACAGCGAGGAAGCCCTGCTGCTGCCTGGAGGCAGTTGGCGGGCAGAAGCGGCGGAAGCCCCGTGTAGGCCCTACCCCCACCCCTAGGCAACGAGCTGCTGCCTAGTCGCCTTGCTGCTGCCCACACCTACTTCTCCCCCCCTAGACCACCAGGTGTAAGGGTCCCTAACTAAGGGGTGTGAGACTTGCGTCTCTACCCCCACCCCTAGGCAACGAGCTGCTGCCTAGTCGCCTTGCTGCTGCCCACACCTACTTCTCCCCCCCTAGACCACCAGGTGTAAGGGTCCCTAACTAAGGGGTGTGAGACTTGCGTCTCTACCCCCACCCCTAGGCAACGAGCCGCCGCCCAGTCCCTCTGCTGCCCAGCCCTCCTCCCTCTGCTACCCAGCGCTGCTCTGCCCTAGGCCCCAGTGCTGCCCAGCCCCTCTGCTACCCAGCGCTGCTCTACCCTAGGCCCCAGTGCTGCCCAGCCAGGCCCCAGCTCCCATCCCTAGCTCTGCTCAGCCCCCAGTTCCTGCCCAATCCGTAACTTGGCCCCCTAGTTCCAGCCCTGTCCCCAGTCTAGTCATAGCTGTACTTAGAGGGGTAATAGACCCCTATAGTATAGGCTCTATAGGCATTTATAGTTAAAGGGTGCTAGGCCCTGTATTCTAGGGCGCTAGGCTCTGTATTCTAGGGCGCTAGGCCCTGTGTTAAAGGGCACTAAGCCCTGTGTGTGGTTAGAGGGCATTAGGCCCTGGTTAGGAACAGGCATTAGGCCTGCTTTAGGTTGGCCGTTAAGCCCTTGTTTCGTAAAAGGGCATTAGGCCCTGCATTGGTAGTGTTAGGCACTAGGCCCAGGTCCGGTGTTAGGGGGCGCTAGGCTCCGATAGAGAGCACTAGGCTTCAGTTAGGGCAGAGTAGGGAGACACGTGGTAGAGGACCGGTAGGTGGTTCTGAGCGGGTGGCGGTGAGAGCGTCATCGGTAAGTATTGCCTTCGGTACTTTACGTGGTGTGTGTCCTGTTCCCCCTCCTTACGGGTGCGGTGACGGAGCCGGAAGGCGTGGGAAAGGTTCCGTCCCGCTCGCCAGATAGTTGGCGAAAGAGAGGTGTCTGAGGCCGGCGTGGGAACGGTTCCGTCCCGCTCGCCAGATAGTTGGCGAAAAAGAGGTGTCTGAGGCCCTGGCCGATGATGATGATCACCTCACCCGTACACTAACCTCCCCGCTCTCTCCCGCAGGAAATTTCCAGCTGTTGTATTGTTAATGCTTGACTTTGCTTTACAGCATTAGAGAGCATCACACCCAGCATCAGGAGAGAAAACATCGCGCCTTCGCCAGTGGTGTCTGCAGGATCGGGTAGGACCCTCAGAGGTGGGGGCGGGCTTGGGTGTTGTTAAAACTTCACAGGGCGCCGCGTACTTGCTTACACTTGCTTTACTTTATTGTATTTTTGTGATATTTTTATATTTATATTGTATTTTATTATGTACTATGCTGTCCTGTATGTCTGTACTGTATTTTGTTGTTGTATTTTGTGCGACGATGTAGACAACTTGTGGCACTTTATAAATAATCGATGATAATAATAATAATAACCAAGTGTAGTTCAAAATAACTGTGTTTGCGGTGGCTCAACTTCTGCAACAGCTGGTAGAACAGTTCGCGTGGATTAAATGATTTTCTTGTTAAGTGCACATTAATTAGATGCAAGCTTATCTTCTTGATAAATAATATCTTGTTTCAGGGCTTTAAATCTCCAACCTTTTTAAAAGCATTGCCTGTAGTTTAACTTTGTTAATTCATTTAACAACTGAGCAAGCTCCCTAGTGGCAGTCAAGCAGTTTGACTTTAGAATTTCTGATAGTTATAAATGTCCAGTATTAAAATTGAAGGCATTTTGAGGAGTTCCCCTTGTACGCAGCATCTGTTGATAATAAATATTTGTCACACAAAACAATTAACATTCCATCTGTAGAGGCCTGACAACTACTATTCATTGGTTGTTACATAACCCAACAAGATAATCACATGCAATACAATACACAATCCAAAAATATTCAGATAGATCTGGAAATGCCGGGCCACAGTATTTAAACATGCATGCATTTGCATTATGTGTGTGTGTAAAGAATTATAGTTATAGTTATGTGTATGCAAACAACAGTTATCCTGTTGGCACCAAATGTCTAAATAGTTATTATCACTTGTTTTGATTCATGTTGTTCTGTATAACTTTACTGAACAGAACATGAGAGAACATAAGTCAGATATTACCCTATGATTAATAACAGTTTTTTGCAACTTTATCACAAAAGTAACATAGTGTAACAGTTGACAGGGAGCACTGTGTAGTATTCTGGCAATGTATAATTTTTCATAAACAGTAAATTTATTCTGATATTTATTATAAAATTGAGTTCATATTTTAAAGTGGGGGCAGTTTTACAAAATATAGATAAAAAGGAAATAAAGCACCTTCAAGAAGCTCTTTCTAAAATACATTTTATTAACATGTTAGCATGTTAAGGCATTTGATTGTGTCTATAATGAATACTTGTGGACACTTCTTGAAAGGTATAATCTGCCAGCAAAGTACAGATTAGCTCTGTACCATTTCTAGGTAGGCTGAAAGCTTCCCTTCTGTAAATGGTTGGAAGGACCCTATTTTTGAGTGGTCTGGAGTGAGGGCAGTACAGCTGACTGTGGATGTTCCCTTGAAGGTGGCAGACTATGCAGCTGATGTCACAGTCATTCTGTCAGATATGGCTGAGGTGTGTTTCATTAGAAATCTGATCTGTGAATATTCTGAGGCTTTGGGCTCATAGATAAGCCAGGGAAAGATATAGATATAGATTGGTGGTGAGGTTTTTGAAATGCAGAGTATTGTGTTAGGGAATATTTTGGTTATTCAGTGTTATACCCCTTTCACACTAAAAGCCCGGTTCTCCCCTGGGATACTGATAATGGCTTACAGCCATGTTGCAGCTATTCAAACCGCAGCTACAACCTGGGTAAATCCCTAGTTGTAGTCTTTCACATTGTACCTGTGTCTGCAGAGGCACACAGTGATCCACAGTAATCCTACAGATTTAATGAACCCCGGCTGAATAACCCAGGTACCCTCTTTCACACCACAGCACAGGTTAGACCATCCCGGGAATAACCCTGGTATCGACCAGGGTCACGGACCCAGGGCAACAGACCCAGATTGACCCTTTCACACTGACACCCGACCAGGGTTCTATATTTTGCGGAGAAGTTAAGGGTAAGTAATGAACAGGAAATCTTTTGTAACTAAGCCTGAGAGAGGGGAGCGGCAGAAGACTTCACTGCCCTCAAACGTGCGGCCTTTAGACCTCCGCAGTATGGAGAGTGTGCGGGGGGTTTAGATCCAATCCATATATTGCATGCATAATTGGTGAAATTCTTTGGCTTAGGATCATAAGCAAAGACTTACTTCACTTATTAATTTATTTGCTAGAAATTTCGAATGAAACAAATTCTGCCTGACGATAAATTAAATCTGCAAAGTTAAAGTCAGAGGTGGATATATGGAAGTCAATCAATCAAGTTATCTGTCAGCAGATATTATTTGTCAATATAATTATCTATGTGATAGACATAATAGACACAATAAAAATTGCCAACATTACAGCTCAAATTACTTCTTACATTGTATACAACTGCACGAAATATTAAAGGTTGTTCTGATTTAATAATTGCATCTGTAAGCCAGACACAAGTCGTCAGTGAAAAGTGACAGCTCCAGCCGTCTCCATAAAACACAAGAGTCTTCTACATTACCAGCTGTTCATTCCTGGTGTGTGCAAAAAATGAGCTCAGAACATCCTGTGTTCATTATACTCTGTGCATAATACTGGCGCCCTCTGCTGATTCCACACATTACTGTGTAGTCTGGCTTTTTCCAGCAAACACTTGTTCATTATCAAATGACTTCTCACAATTATTGCGGTAGATCCAGAACTAAGTACGCTAGCCGATGACGTAAAAACGCAATTTTCTATGTACTGCGCATGCGTGTGGCAGATGTTACGCCACGCCAATTCTGAATGTAAATACCAGCCTAGTATTAATTGCTAATAACTACAAACGAGGGGGCATGCCAACCATATGACACCCGTAATTACGCTTCGGAGGCGGGGGGCATTTAAATCCAGCAGTCTGGGCGTGCTTAGGCAGTTATGTACGTGCAGCCTGTACATACGTCAGTAGTTACGCTGTGTAAAGTTAAGGTAGGGTTCGGGAAGCGTAAAAGGGCCAATGCGCGTACGAGCGAGGGGAGCGCATAGTAAGTACGCTAGCGTAAACGTAATGGAAACGTAGCTCTGGATCTGTTATTATAATTGTGTAATTCATTACTGAATGCATTGAAAAATATTTTAGTCCTTAAAATTAAAGGGCCAGATTTACAGATGCGAATGACATAAGTAGCCGTGGATACGCATGCATCCGCACCTACGTATTTTTTTATCCCTCCCTCATTTTAGCCTTTCCTAAAGCCACTTAAGAGTGTCATAGAGCTACCTCACGTCCCGTGCCTAGATCCCTTCCCCGCACACTCCTCGGCTCATTTAAATACCTTCCCCCACCCACTCGTTTTAACAGTCCCAAGGTTTCCGTAGCACGCATCTTCTTTTAAAAAAAAAACTATGCCTGGTCTTTAAAGAACGTATGTAGTTAATCCACGTTCCTAATTACTACATACATTGCGTTGTCTATATGACTATGCATGCGTAATACATACATTCTTAAATATAAGCACCTAACAACAACAGCTTCTTAGGTGTGAATCTGGGCCAGAGAGCTTGAGCCTGATCCTGAACTACGCCCGCCGTCCTAGCGTAAGCGTAAGATCTGCGCATGCGCCAGGCAGATGTTGCCCGACGTTACTAAGGCAACGCCCGATCGTGGATCAGGCGTCCGTAGCAGCGCCGTAGGGACGCTGAAGGGGACGTCCCCCAGCATCCCTACGTTCAGGTTAGTGTAGGTGGGCGGGGGGAGGTATGGCCCCTTCCTTACGCCGGCTGAAGTTAGGGTAGCCTTCAGCCGGCGTAAGGAAGGGGCCATACGCCCGCACAGGGCGAGTGTCGGGGTAAGTGAACGCTGATACGCTGTGCTTTAGTAAGCACAGCGCATCGGCGTAGTTCAGGATCAGGCCCCTTAAGTATAACCAGCATATAAAGCAATTACATCTCAATTAATGCCTTGAGAATGCTGATATACAATCTGTAAAGGACCTTACATTCAAGTTATGTACAATTATGAGGCAGTATTTAAAACTTAAAAAAGCACAGAATACACTTGCTAAGAAATCGTACTTGTAATATCAAAGGGTAGCGCCTGTTACTCCAACTACACAACCAATTGACTACCCCATAGATCTATGTACATACTTTAATGGCTTCTGGTTTTTTTTAACACATACCAGTCATATCAAAAGCAGGAAAATATTGCTTTTATATCAACTTAGGTAGCTTCATTTATATATAAAAAAAAATATATATTGTGGGGGGCATATCTCTGTAAAGCAACATGTAATCTGATGGTGCTATATAAAAACCTGTTAATAAATAAATATCCTTATCTTTGCTGCTCCCAAATACATTTTGGCAAATGCTAATACCTGCATTTTTTGAAACAATGGGAAATACAACAGTTTCTATATTTACTTAACGCTTAGATTATGATTCAAACAGTGAGTAACATAGTAATCATGAGCAAATTTCAAATCAAAACAAGTACTGTTAATAATTTCAAAAGGTATTTAGATACACATCTTATATTATCAGTAGGTCTGTGTTTTTACTGAACTTTTTCAAAGTGATTGTCTTAAAGCAATGTAATGTGATATAATTTATATCCTCTGATGAATAGTTCTGTTCTTTACAAAGCAATGAAAAGCAGTATTTTTGGCAGTGAAGCTTTATTCATATGCCTGCTTAGAGTGCAATGCAATTACATTATTACCAGGACACCTTTGAGTGAGTGTAGTGTCTGGGGTCTGTATACACTGGTAATGATTTAGATTTTACATCAGTGTGGAAAGTGTACATTTTGATGTGGCACTATGGAAAACTAGAAATAAATGTAAGCTAATGCAATATGAAAGTCTTACAATGAAAGTAGTCGAAGTAGCAGCACACACTGATCACTGATTTAGATCCTGTTGGGTATAAATCTGTATAAAGGTTGTTGTATGGAAGTTATTTAAATTATATTATGTTTACGACCAGTGTTTGGGTCTATTTAGCATAAGTACAGTGTACATCTGGAGGTTAAAATCCACCTTTAAGGGTTGATAAGACAACACATTGGAATTAAACACTAATTGATCAGCTGAATGTTTGGGGTCTAAAATAAACCATCATATAGTGCAGTGCTCCGCAACCGGTGTGCCGGAGCAGGTTGCTGAGTGTGCCGCATGAATGAAGGGGGCACAGTGGGTGTGTGTGTGTGTGTATGATGAAGCGGGCACAGTGTGTGTGTATGATGAAGGGGGCACAGTGTGTGTGTGTGTGTGTGTGTGTATGATGAGGGGTGCAGTGTGTGTGTGCATATGTTGAAGGGGGCACAATGTGTATGTGTATGATGAAGGAACAGTGTGTGTATGATGAAGGGGGCACAGTGTGTGTGTATGATGGAGGGGCACTGTGTGTGTGTATGATGGAGGGGCAGTGTGTGTGTGTGTGTGTGTGTGTGTGTGTGTGATATAGCATTAATAAGTAAATTTATGGCTATGATGAGGAGTTCAAAGTGCTGTTAAAAAAATGGAGGTGTGTGCTGAAGAGGGGCACAGTGTGTGTGTGTGTGTGTGTGTGTGTGTGTGCTGAAGGGGCAACAGTTGAAAGGGGCACAGTGTATGATGAAGGGGCAACAGTTGAAAGGGGCACAGTGTGATAATCAAGGGGGTTGATAAAAAGTTGTAGTTAAAAGTTAATTATTTATTAGTCATAGTTATTAGTCATGGTTAAAAGCTACAATAACTAATTAATTTTAAAAACGTTATTAGCTGCAATGTTAGATTTATCATATAAAAAATAACAATTAAATGTAAATTTTGTGTATATGCTTTGTAATTCCTGCTTTTTGTATATTTTTGCTTTTGGTGTGCCGCGGAATTCTGGGAAGGGCTTAGGTGTGCCGAGGGTGAAAAAATGTTGAGGAGCACTGATATAGTGAATGAACATGTCAGTAATTAAACCATATCTACATTTTTTTCAAAGCTCATAGGTGGTTGAAGCAGCAGTATCCATTGTAGAAACTCCTTGAGTCACAAAGAGTCATCTGCTAAATAGAAAGTGTTTTTAGCTAACCCTACACTTAACCCTTTCTTAACTCTAACACTCCATGCCCAGCAGCCTAACCCTAACCCTCCATGTCCCACTTCTTAATCTAACCCTCCATGCCCAGCAGCCTAACCCTAACCATCTCCTTAAGCTCAAACCCTAATCTTATACCCGCCGCATCTTAACATTAATCTTATACCTGCCACAACTGGCACAGCCTATAGCTATTGGTTACGGAGAAATAGGTTACCTTTTCCAATAGCTATTTTTTATTTCTAAATGGTTTGGATACAGCGACCAGCTCGCAGCTGTATTTTTTTTTAAATAAGGCCGCCCGGACCAGCAACTGCACCCTGGTTGCAGCTGGCTTTAACCAAGCACATTGTTTTATCATAGCATAACTTTTGGTGAATTACACTGACCAATAATATACTGCCAATGCTCAGTAGCCATAGAAGTGTAATATTGGACCAGATCCAAAGAAAAAAGTGTGTAATTGGGTTATTTTGACTGAAGGCACATATGTAACCAACGTAACTACCATTGTACATAACTTAGTTCCATACAATGGTAATTAGGAACATTTGGCCTGTGCTTCCCATCCGCATGCTAAGATGGGCAGGGAAAGCATGTCAATTTTACAGTATGGGTGTTAACACTGACTTCCGCACGGATCAGCGGTCGGACAGACAGTGTATGGCAGCGTAAGTCACACTTATCATCCACGAGAGAGGGGAGTGACCGGGGCAGTTCACTCCTCTCTCTCATGCACATTTAAACACATACAGAAAACGTGCGGGGGTGTGGATCAGGTCCATTATTTTTTTTAGCATTGCCCATAATACCTGTATCAATTATGAAGGTCTGAACCCCCGGTATAAAGTGTAAAATAATTCTGTTATAAAATAAATAAATTACAAATAAATGATATGATTACAAATGCCCACAATGCAAAATACATAACTGAAACAAATGATCCTCCACCTTTAACATTTTATTGAAATAAAGGTTCCTAAAGGAACATTTTTTTATTTCTTGGAGAAAAAGGCTGCATAAAATGTGAACAATATAAAATATTAAAGTGAATTGGAAGACAATGCAGTCTATTACGTGACCAAAATTTGCAAACACATTTTATCCGTAAAAATTTGCATTTACATTTTTGAAATCCAAATAGTACAACATACAAGCACAATTATTTAATGTGTTTCCCAGGAAATAGTTAATATTTTTCTGTGTCATAAACAAAAGGGCTCGATGACTCTGGAAGGCTAATGGTACATTTTCATTGAGATGATAGACGAGTTGTTCATGAGAAGGTGACAGATGAACTAGCAGCTGAAATCTTTTATGTATGAGATGTTGTATATAGAGGTTAGGCAAGTGCAATAATTGGCTCATCTGCTTCTGGATTTTAAATAAATTATCTCAACCAGCAGAAAAAGAAATACCACACTTTCATTTAATCTTGTTAAGCACCAAATACAAAACCTGTAATACAAAAATACATATTTGTAGGACACAAGTGTTAAATAAAAAGGGGCGATTGAAGCTGAACAAAATAGTGTTCCTTATCTTTCTAGATTTAAGTGTCATGTTGATTTATAACTGGCAGACAAGATCACTGGTAAAAGCAATTTCGTAAGTAGTTTCATTTGTCTTATTATTAGTGCAAAGCAGAAAATGCAGACAAAAAAGAACTATAAGAAGGAGCTATTTAGAATTGGGCGCTTTGGTTTTGCCCAGGAAACAAATGCAGACCCAAAATCTTCCAATTACACAGGACCAGATTAAGGGCCACATGGCCACATTGGTCTGGGACTGAAGATTATCAAGATAGCATTGGAGCGGGAGTGACCCATGGGTGTGGCCTTTGTTGTGTGGGTGTGGTCAGAACCATAGAGAATATAGATAGCACCCTCCAGCTCCCTGTAACCACCTACACCTATCCATGTCCATGTGCTATGGGGACAGTTACATAAAGCCATTATTACGTAAGGGCTGGGAGAGTTATATCAGGTAGACGTTAGGTAGACGTTAGAGTCCTTGACAAGAGTTATAAACCCACTGAGGTGCTGTCATATTATTAAGTATCATTAGTGGGAGCCTAGATTTATCTAGATTAAAACTAGTTCAGGGTAAAAAGAGACACTGATATAGGAGGCTTTTCATTTGCTGAGTAACCCCCAGTGTTCTATTTATGGGACCATTCTAAACTTTATGGAGATTTTAAGGAATTTGAAAACACGGGGACCAAAGGGAGGAAAGCAAAAGGGAGAGGAGCATAGCATAGAAGTTTCGGCTACACTGGAGTGTGAATAAAGGTTTGTATGACTGCACGTGGTGCTGTTGCTATAAACCCCTGTAAAGAAGATCTCTAGACCCAAAAGACATACAAATGATGCATACAAAAAAAGATTACAATTCGTTATCTAGCGCTGCTTCCACTATATGTTCTTACTTATTCATAGTTTAACCATACTTTACAAGACTTAATTGGAATATCTGTATAACTGAAACAATTATATAACAACAGATACCAGCTTCCCATTGTGTGAACATTTAGTGGAAGCACCGCTAGATAACGAACTGTAATCTTTTTTGTATATATCATAGAAGTTGTTAAATAGAATTGTTATGAGATGAAGGCTGAAACTGACGGGTAGTAGGTTTATAGAGCATGTGAGGAAACATTATTTCTCTGATAGGGTACTTAATAAGTGGAACAACCTCACATCAGAGGTTTGTAGCAGCAAAGAACTAGCAATAAAGATAATTAAAAAAGAAGATCTGAGAAGGAGAAAAAGAGCAGGATCTGGTGGAGAAGATCCTGCAGCTCACCAATGGAAGCCCTAGGTCCTGCTCCATGACTTACTGACCTTCTAGACCAAGGTACTACCATGAATGTCACTATAATCTTTGTGATCATCTGCAATAGTTATTATATTGTCATTTTGAGTTGTGTAATACCAATAATGTATTTCATATTAAGTATTTATTTTTCTAGACATCGTTTATACCTAAATCCAAGACCAGAAAGGCAAAAGAGAGGTCACAGTCTCATAGCATCCAGTACAATGTCCTGTGTTATTGAATGGGATTTTTTAGGACCCAGAGAGAGAAGACTTTAGTGTGGTCTATGGACCTGTTCCAGACCTCCATGCTCTTTATGTATGCACGGAAGTCTGTTAGTCCACACGTGAGAGGGAATGGAACTCCCCTGCCACTCCTCTCGCACCGTTGCGAGTCCCCGCTTGAGTCCCCGCTTGAAGGCTAGCAAGAAGGCTTGCATTGTGAATTAGGGACAGCTGAAAGCCCCTATTTTGAATGCAAGCCCTCTCAGAATTTTTTTTATGAATGGGTGAGTATGTGATTCGCAAACGCACCCATTCACTTTTGGAAGCGCTGCTGCCGGGGACTTAGGGCCTGATTCAGAGATCCGTCGGCGATGGGATCTCAAATATACGCATCTAAGTGGCAGGTCGGAGCAGGTTACATCCCACTGAATAAACAGTCACTCCCCTTGCAAACAGCGGCCGGACCTAAAGTTAGACCTGCATTGACTTGTCCTATCTGGCCGCAGTCACTTCCAACCCTATGCCCTATGTGTATTAGTTGCGTATATTTAGGGTCCTAAGTCTGTAATTGCGCCCACTTTTCCTCATCTAAATGCCTCCCCACGCCCATTTCTATGCAAATCCTTAGGTCCGTATATTTCCGCTGGACTTAGGGTCGCAATTGTTTCCGACCGATTCACAAGTCTGACCTTAAGGCATTTCCGCCCCTATCTTCAATGTAGACGGCGTTGCACAATTACTACGCATGCGCAGTTAATGCAAAATCGATCCGACCCTAAATATACGCACCTAACTATCGTTAATATCGGATCTCTGAATTAGGCCCTTAGGGTTAGGCTGTGGGAGGGACTTAGGGTTATGCTGCATGAGGGGGTATTTATGGTTAGGCTGCAGGGGGGACTTAGGGTTAGGCTGCGGGGGGGGGGACTTAGGGTTTGGGTTAAGGAGCAGGTTGGGGGGAACTCACCTTTCGGCGCACCGTGTTCGGTACTCTGGGGATCGATTGCTATGCTTCATTGAGGCATAAGCAATCGATGTCCTGGCTGGGAATGAATGGTCCTTTCGAAATAGGGCTGATCGCTACGGGGACCCACACCCCCCCTTGCACATACGGAACTCTGGGTACTTATGTGTCCAGAACGCTATCTTAAGTTTTCCACACGCATCTGTGTCCATCTAAGCACAGATCTATGCGGAAGTGCATACTGCCACCCACTCTCCATCATCTGCATGTAGACGCCCTGTCGGACGGATCTCCTATTGTACAGGCTAGGAGATCTGTTGTGTAACGTGGAACGCAGATGCACATTGCCAGAAACACAGCCAACTTCTGCAAGTAGCTTGGGCACGGGCACGTCGGGTGCCATATGCAAATCAGGATCTGGCCCTATGTTACCAAGCTTTCCATCAGTCACAGTCAGATACATTCATTGTCTCAGTGTTAGAGGTGGTGCAGAGAATTCTGAGAGTATAACAAACGTGTGACGCTCACTGACTGTGTTCCCTGACAGATGTTTCTGTACCTCGCCAAGGACTATGAACACAGGGGATTACCTCCATGCCCTGCTGGACAGAAGACGATTACTTGAAAGCAGCACTGCAAAGTGAGTCCTATCCATGAGGGTAATTGTATGTACAATAAACATAGGAGCTGACCGTGTGGATAATGACCTTACATAGTTACATGGTTGATGAGGTTGAATAAAGAAACCAGTCCATCAAGTGCAACCTATTTTGGATCTCCTGTGATCCCTATCTTTATTACATTATAGAAACATGTTGGGTCACTGTATAGTTGTCAAATTCTCATCATGTGTCACAGGTTATACCATGCTCTTAACACCCAGTCAGAGTGGCAGATTGTCCTTACAAGTAGATACATTTGCTGTCTACTAATTAAGGGAAGGGGATTCTGACAGATGAAGGATCTCTCGTTCGGACTTTGCAGCAGTTATGCTGCCATAAGTCTACCCTTAGTCTCCCGTGTGGATTCCGAACGACCGCTGGTTCACTCAGAAGTCTTTCAGCCAGCCCACACCATATAATTTAAATGTTTCCCTAAAAAAGTTCCCTACGCTAGGCGAGCCATAGTGTAACATCTGTCATGCGCAGATTTTTCAGTTAGGCTTACTGATGCAAGAGGCTTGTAACCTAACCTATAGAGGTCTGGATTCAGTCCCCTGTTACTATATGGACTAAATCCATTGTACTTTTTAATAATGAAATTATTTTTTATTACATAACTGTTTAATGGTCCTAAAAGCACTGAAATGTCTTACCCCTATGACTTTAATGCACTAAATTCTAAATGGTTTAAGGGATCTCTCCTGCACCCCGCACCTATGGGGACTTACAGAGGATGGTAAACCATAGAGACTGTCACAATCTTCTTATATGTCTTGTACATGAGATACAACTACCACGTACATACCATGTACCATGTGTATAAGTGAATTTAAAGGGTGGACAGTGGTTTTGGATAAAAATTTTAACATTTTCTTACTATAACTATCTTTTTAAATCTTATTTCGCTTTTTAATTATTTTGTTAATAAAGCTTATTTTTTGTTATTTTTAAATAACATGAGATCCTGAATATAGAAGCACTACTTTTTCTCCATTGTAAAATATATTTCAGTTTTAGAGCATTTGGAGCACCCTGGCCTGCCACCTATAATAGAAACTAAGTTTTCCTCTGGACTGTGGCAATGTGGATATTTATGGTCCTCACACCTAGTGCTGGGAAAAATCTTTGTAGATTGTCTTAAAAGTGTGCATTCCAGCACCAGAAGTTACAAAGCGGATTCCCATACTCGTTTCTATACCCATGAAGATGCATACATGGGGCATTCCATGCATTTCACATGGCTTAACCCCACTATGGAGGCAGAGTTTAACATGCAGATTAGCATTTAGGGCGGCAAACAGCAACTCTGTAAGGAATAATCCGTATAGAGCACTTAAGGTTGCCTTATGGCTCTCCCGCACGAAAGAGAGGAGTGACAGGGATGTTCCCTACCCTATTATGTGCGGACTTCCACACCTCCGTATGTACGGATGGCATCTGGAGGTCGGGGATGGCCCTGTGTATTTGATATACAAAAAATTGCTGCCAAAAAGAACAACTTTCTACAAAACACAGGTCTTTAAGTAGACAAGTGCCCTGGACAATATGGCTGGGATAAGTATAAGAAAGCCCCATCCTTTCACTGCGCAAACCACAAACTAAACCTAGTTGTAAACAATTTGAATTGTGTCCCAGAAATACGTGACACAATTTTCACAGTAAAGGATACAGTCGGTTTCTTTGGTTCATCTTTTTTATGAAAGTATTTCCCCTGAACATCCCAGGTTTCTGTAAATCACATTGGTCTCACAAATACAAAAGTATCACCCCATTTAGGGATCATTTTGACAGCATTGTACAAGGACTGTAAATGTTATCAGAAGATGACAACACTGCAACTAGAAAAGTTGCCTACCAATTTACATAGACAAAAACAAAGACTTGCATATATGTGCAAATCACATAAAAGAATACTAGCTGTAATTGTGAAAGGTCACCAATAAACTGCAGACGGTGTAAGCCTAGATCACCAACATAACTGCTCAGAACATTGGAATAGAGGGCTCCATTTACTAACTTTGATTTCATATGATAAAGCCTGTTTTCATGTGAAAACCTGGTTATGGTCAACAATGTCAGAGTACTGTCTCTGAATGCATAGTGTACATAGATAAAGGATGCTTTAGAAGAAGTGGTGACAAGGGGCCTGATCCTGAGCTACGGCCGCCGTCGCTGATATTTTCTAGCCCAAGTCTAAATAACAGTTTAAAAGTAAAGCTTGGTTGGTATTTGTGTGCAATAAGAAAAAGCAAAATATTATCCCGGCAAGCAAATAATGAAATTAATAAAACTTCCCTGAAATTCAACATATATTTCTTCTTATTGTTTTATATTTTTTTTATTTTGTTTCTGGTCTTATATTATGTTAAGCAGGAACAGCTCATTTATACTTGTTTGTTATTGCTTAGTGGTCCTCAGTTGTGAGAGTTGGGAGTACAAATTAAGGATTAGACTTGTCAATCAGACTTCTTCCTTAGGTGCAAGGTAGAAAGGTGTTGGACTTGAAAACAGATCACTATTGCAAGGATGGTGATTACTCAAAAGACGTTTTCATTGTATGTAGAACTGCATTGTATTTAATAAAGGTCTTTGGGCCTGATCCAGATCAACGATGTAGCGCTGAGCGTGCTAACGCTCAGCGTTACATCGCTGACTCCCCCCTGGCACTCCCCCTGTGCGGGCGTATGGCCCCTTCCTTACGCCGGCTGAAGGCTACCCTAGCTTTGCCCGGCGTAAGGAAGGGGCCATACGCCCGCACAGGGGGAGTGCCAGGGGGGAGTCAGCGATGTAACGCTGAGCGTTAGCACGCTCAGCGCTACATCGTTGATCTGGATCAGGCCCAAGGTCTCCTGAAGGAAACACTAGCTTTAGTATAAGGACTGTAATCTTTCTTGTGTGAAGATACATTTCAAACAATTGTGACAAAAGAAAGATGATATTCACGAGCAGTGCTGTGTCACTGTAACCAGGTAAGATAAGTGGTCAATTGTATCTTTATAGTATATAAATTAATTAAATAAATGAAAGTTCAATAAATTAATTAAATAATAGCAGCCCCTTATTATAAACAGTCTTAGTAGAATCCCTCCGTTTTTTCAATAATCGGGAGTGACCTCCTCTTTTCTCTTTCCTGTGCACTTTACGGAAGAAAGAGAGAATATTTTTGTTCACACCTGAAATTATCCACACACTACTTGCTGATGTGAACAATAATCATATCTGCGAAAATAGTATTTTCTACAGATTAAATATAACCACAATTCAAAACAATAGCTATATTAATGTAATTGTTCAGTTTGTCCACTAGATGGGAGTGTAATGTAAGTAATTGCTCATATCAGAGGATGTTGTTCGATTAGTTCTGAAGATGGCAGAAGCTCCTCCAATAACCGGTGCTCAGTGTTGTGCAAGGAACTTATGGGGACAATGGAAACACTGGATGCATGACATCATTTATTTCAATACACAGCCTTTGTTTTCAACATTCCGTTCATTTCATTGCTCGACTTATTAAATGCGAAAACTGCCATTTCTAGATGTCAAGCCGAAAATTCTTACATTTCATTTCATTTACTTATTATATGTATTGTATGTATTATATATTTTATTAATATAACAGTGAAGTTTGCTTTTTCTCATGTGCCTGTTAGGCACATAAACCATTCCATATGCCATCTGGTACCAACCCATTCAATTCTTACATTTATTTATCAGTCATTCATTTCATTGATCTACACTGGACTTAAAAACATTTACACACAGTCATAAGCAAATGTATTGCCTTGTGACATGAACCCTGAAGTAAAGGATCAGACCTTTGTTTTGTACATTCTCAAATATGACTTAGATATGATTTTGCCAGTGTATAGTGCGCTATACATTTATGCTTATATGGTCACGTTCATCATATTAATATCTTCCTATAAGCTCTGTCCCCTTATGGCAGGTTCTAATACAGACCCCATTCCTCATAGCTTGGTTTATCTTTCTAAATAAGCAAAAAACAAAATGTACATTTGGTTACTAGATAGATAGATAGATAGACAGACAGAAAGACAGACAGATAGATAGATAGATAGATAGATAGATAGATAGATAGATAGACCTCTGTGAGTGTATTCAGCAGGGGTGTGCGACAGGGGCGGTGCACAGGGTGCAAGGCTTAAGGGGGCACCAGTAAGTTAATATTTAAGGTTAAATTTGCATGGAATTCAGGCTCAGGCGGCACCATTTTTCATTTTTGCCCCTGACGCTAAAATTTCTAGTTAAGGCTCTGGTATTCAGTATTGGGGGTGACCCATGGGCAGAAATAAATACACTCAGGTCCCATACAAGAAGGCGAGGTGAGGCCCAGGTCTAGATTGGTGTTCCGTGCAGCATATAACCTCTGCAAACACTAAGCTGTCAGGTACTTGCAATTATTTATAACCAGCGCTCAGCACTCAGTCTAGTCCAGCCTCTGGTGTGTCCTCTATGGGTCCAAGCTGGAATCTGCCACCCTCTCTTCTGAGACCTGTAGTAGCCACACACCCTGTTTTCACCGTTTTTATGCCATTGGCATAACCATTTTTCACATTATGATACTCCCCATGGAGACTGGAATGAGTGTATAGTGTCCTGGTCCTGGAGGTAATGGAATGACAGAATTATTGTTTTATATATATTTATTTGAACATAGGTCCTGATCCAGACTTTCCCGTGCATTCCATATACACAGAGTTGCTAAAGGAGGACAGTGCACTCCCATGACACTCCCCACTCACAAGCAGATTTTTAACTTCCATCTCTATAACCCTTCCTCAACTTCTCTGTGCGTAACATCTGGCATGCGCAGTATGGCACGACGATTGAACGGTATTATGGATCAGGTCCATGATTTCCTACTGTTATTAGTATTCTTACAGTGTCTCTGTAATTCTGAAAACAGAAAAAGTTGGTTAGAAGAAACTTTGTTGTTAGGTTTATTCCAGCATCCCCAGTCCACATGGTAACGTGCATAGTTCACATGATTGAACCACACCATAATGTCTGCAAGTCACATGATTACACCACACAGTAATGTCTGCAAGTCACATGACTGAGCCACACAGTAATGTCTGCAAGTCACATGACTGAGCCACAGAAATCTGAGGAGACATATGCGGCAGAATGGGGGTCGCTTGGTTACAGGACAATAAGGGGTTGCTAAGCTATGTATCAAGATGGGCAGTGTTGGAAAGATAGAAGGGGATAGGTTGGTTAGGAATAAGGGAGTGGTTAGGTTATTTAAGGGTCCTACTAAAGGAAGTTATTCTTTGCTGGAATTTCCATAGAGTTATTTTTATGATAAGCTGACGCTGATTTTGCTTATAGACGGGACATAGTGTGCGGTAGCAGATGAGGTCAGTTACAAGCATTGGCACATTAGGAAAGGAGTAAAGCTACAATGACAGTCCCTGGAAGGTAACACTGTGGGCATCAGACCTATTGGTTGGGCCACGATAGGCTATTCTCAGGTGCTGGGTGTGTGCGTGCACTAGTTGGCTAGCTCATCTGGGGGTGCCAAGGACAGGGGGTGCTTGTCCCGCTTGATAAATGACATCTCAATGACCCCAACTGCTCCCAAGTCACTTGCAAGCTTACCCACACAACAGTTAGTCACTAACTAATAAACCATATCCCCTTTTATGAGCCCATATATGTCCCTAAGGGTGTATGTCTGATTGAATGTTGTACGAGTGAGGTCTCATATATTTGCTGCTTAACTTCTGAGCCGCACAGTAGCGTCTCCATTCACATGATTATACCACACAATAATGTCTCCAGATAACATAACTATACCACACAGTAACGTCTCCAAATCACCTGATCATACCACACAGTAATATCTCCAAATCACCTGATTATACCACACAGTAATATCTCCAAATCACCTGATTATAACACACAGTAATGTCTCCAAATCACCTGATTATACCACACAGTAATGTCTCCAAATCACCTGATTATAGCACACAGTAATGTCCCAGTTCACATGACTGAACCACATAGTAATGTCTCCAAATCAAACAAATAAAACAACACAGCAATGCCCCTAGTTCACATGACTGAGTCAATGTCTTCAAATCACATGATCATACCACACAGTATACAGTAATGCCCCCAGTTGACATATTTAAGTCACAAGTCTTGGAAAAATTAGTATGGCATAACAGAAGTACCCCCAGAACTGACTGTGATGCCTCTCATATGTTTGGAGAGGGTGGGGGAAATCATCCCCTTGCACCCCCTCCTCCATTCAAATGCCCTGAATATACCACTATTAAGCCTTCTCTAGTTGACAAATAACATGTTACAGAAAACATAGGGATGTGCACATGTATCTGCACCATTGTCCACCTTCTGGGGTCCACCATCTTGCATTGACCTCCAAACACAGGTTCTGAGTCACAATTACGGATTAAAGGGGACTCACAAATCATTTGTGAAAGTCCCCTTCACATCTTACATCGGCGAATGGGTGTGCCAGATGTTACGTGTCAGAGAGTCCTTCATATAGAACGTTGTTCCGTACGGAAGCAATTCCGCAAAACAGGCAGGCATTTCATTTCCGCATGCCTAAACCCCGCCGTACCAGCATGCTAATTACGTGCTGGGGATGGGGAGAGGCAGTTCCGCGCGGATCTGCGTTCGTACAGACGTAGATCTGTGCGCATAACTTAAGGTAGGGTCCTGTCCAGAACTACATAAGAAGGAGGGAAGTGACGGTCGCACGCAAATCTGAATGAGGTCCACAGCGCCTTACACTGATTATAGCACTATATTTACCATTTTTTTTTTTTTACTTCTTTTTTAATGTACGAATGATATACCTCGATCAGTGCACATTACTCAGGAATTAAATATACACCGAGCAGTTTCTCATGTCATAATTATGCCACACTAACTTAAGCAACGCAGGTTCAAGACTGCATCTAAAAATAATGCTGATTCATTCTGTTCTGTATTCACATCGGAGAGAGCATGAGACTTATTTTGGAAAGGGACTGTAGGTCGGTGTTCCTCTGAACTGACTCAATAGTGACAGTAATAACAAGTCATGTGTGAAATGGTGTCTCTGCTGCTTTATTACAAAATATCATGAATTACTTGCCCTTTTCACATATAAAGCCAATAATAATGCTAAAAGCTTATGCCAATTAATGATTTGAAAGTATTACTGGTTTTTTTTGCTCCATAACTTTTTATTATCTGAGCATGAACAGATTTAAAATGATTTAGTTTGTTGGATAATAACAATGCATTCTGGTATCACAGACCCTCCAATATGACCCATTCCATTAGGTACAATTCAATCCGCCCCTGAGCTTCCAACTGTCACTCACCTGGTTTAAATAAAATAACTGATATTTAAAAAACTATTTGCCTCTTTAACAAAAGTGTTGACTGTAGTAACTGACAGTTGGAAACTGAGGAGCAGAGTATTTTGTACCTAATGGAATGGGTCATGTCGGACTGTATGGGATCAGCGATTCACTCTCCACCTCTCCACAGAATTCCTTATGTTCCCTGCAGGGTGTTCATATGAAAATTCTGAGGATTCTGGTTTTCTGTCAACATAAGCACAACAGGAACTTGCTATCTGATATTGGACTTTCCTGTTTCTTGTATACTGAGTGTAATTTAGTTTGTAAGTTATGCTTCCCTTAACTACTGCATTTACCTACTTTTGAAAATTAATTTCAGATATATTTCTAAGTAGCACATAGGTGCTTGCTAAAAGAAGCACTTCCTGTTTTGACTGAGGGGTTGGACATAGAAACAGGGGCAGATATATGGAGGCTGGACATAGAAACAGGGGCAGATATATAGAGGCTGGACAAGTAATAAAGGGCAGACAATATGGAGGCTGGACATATAATAAGAGACAGACAATATTGAGACTGGACATATAAACAGGGGCATACATATGGATCTGGGCATAAAATAAGGGGCAGACACCTCTGGGGTTTAAGACACACCCACATCACACAGACACGCCCACTGGGTGGTACAAGGCACACCCCCTCTACCATGGCGCGAAAATTTTGTCCCTCTTTCCAATTCTCAAATGTTGGGAGGTATGGACTTCCTTAAAACAACACAAGCACTTATGTTCTGTGTGTGGGACATTTCACTGGACAGTTAATCCAAAGAAAAAAAATAATAATAATTACTACAGAACAGGGGCCATTTTGTTGGAGGACATGTCTCCTGAAATACATGGCTGTCCCTGTTTATCAGAACTATTTTCCTGCAGCATAGATATGGGAGGCCAGAATACTTATCGTCCAGGTTTTTTCCTAATATCAGTTTAGGATCTGTTTCACAAGAATTGGACATTTATCTACAGCACTAACCATAGTTGTTTTTATTTTCTCCACCATTTGCACTGCTCTTAATGTCTGTATAATCTGTCCTAATAAGTTCAGTATGTTTTTTGAATGCTGCTAACCTCCTTTCCCCTACTGGTCACTAATAATCCATAGCCTTCATTTCCCTCCTTGCAGTAAAGCAAAGTGTTACATACTGCAGACTTTCTGTATCTTGTATGTATTTTTTTCTGATATTTGATAAATAAATATAGAAGAATTATCATATTTCTGTAGTCTCAGAATGAATGTTCCTTTGTTAAACAAAACATGTAGCTCAACTTAGTGGTGGACCCTTGGGGCTAGATTTACTAACTTGTGGAAAAGGAAAAATAGAGATGTTGCCCATAGCAATCAATCATATTATAGCTAGCATTCTCTAGTATGTAAGAGGAAAATGAGAGCTAAAATCCAATTTCTTAACTTTTCCTTTTGCAGTTTAGTAAATCTAGAACATGGTGGACCTGATTCAGACTTAAGAAGGAGCTTGAAATTAAGGACCTGATTCACACTTAAGAATCTTCTTAAAATAAGAACTTAAAGTCACACCTGGGCTAAACCATGTTGATTGCAGGGGAGTCATATTTCATCTGTTGCAAACAGCACTAGTGTAGAGAGGTGATATTTCCCAGCCCAAGTCTAAATAACAGTGTGATAGTAAAGCTGGTCAGTATCTGTGTGCAGTAAGCAATTCAAAGATATATCCCTGCATGCAAAAAATACAATTAAATTAATTCCCCCTGCAATCAACATGGTTTTGCCCAGGAGTGACTTTAAGTTCTTATTTCAAGAAGATTCTTAAGTGTGAATCAGGTCCTTAGAGAGGAAAGTTATACCTGGGCAAAACCATGTTGATT
Organism: Limnodynastes dumerilii; assembly: GCA_011038615.1. Taxonomy (NCBI): domain Eukaryota; kingdom Metazoa; phylum Chordata; class Amphibia; order Anura; family Limnodynastidae; genus Limnodynastes; species Limnodynastes dumerilii. The sequence goes on from WWET01000408.1 coordinate 245,606, forward strand.
GCAGGGGGAGTCAAGTTAATTGTATTCTTTGCATGCAGGGATATATCTTTGAATTGCTTACTGCACACAGATACTGACCAGCTTTACTATTACACTGTTATTTAGACTTGGAATAGGAAACACATAACTCCACTGCAATCAACATGGTTTAGCCCAGGAGTAACTTTCCTCTCCTAATCTAAAGCTCCTTCTTAAGTCTGAATCAGGCCCGGTATCTCTAATAATAACAGGCCTTATCTATTCTTAATCATACAGTTCCAAATTTTCAGATCTTGTGATATATATTATTTGTAGAATGTTATAGAAAACAAGAAACAGACATCGCACTAGGAAGGAGCATGCGTATCATACATAATAACAATTTGTGAGACTGTGTGCTACAAAGTGGCAAGAATAAATGGCAAAAAGAGATTGAAATGAAGTTTAGGAAATGAAGAAAGGATTACTATATTTATGTGCACACCTCGGCTCCTAAAAATTAACTTTTATTATTAATTATTAAAATTGGTAGGTAGCCAGTGAAAAAATAAAATACAGAAAAATGAATTCATAAAGGTGGTTAAATGCCACTAATATATCAAATATATTTTAGGAGCCGAGGTGTGCACATAAATATAGTGGTTTCTAAGATTCTGAATAATCAGTATTTACAGCTGTAGACATGAATGGGTTGGTCATTTTGGATATGATGCTGATAGCACAGGTTACCACATTTCAATCCAATCGTTGTTGTAGGTGCCCCTGACTGATGTAATTGGAACTGGTGTTTTAACAACCTGGGGTTACGCTCTTGATCCCAAATACAATACCTTTTATTTATTCTGGAGGTTCTCTTTACAATCACATTGCTATTACCCCTTTTGTGATTGAATATTGTAACAATTGCACAAATTTTGGAAATATTCTTAAATTACATGAAGTAACAAACTGAAAAATGAGCAAAGAAATAAATATGATATATTCATGATACTGCTGGTTGCTTCCATCTCTGGTGTTTTAGAACTTAATTGTTGAGTCAGTGTACCCCAAAAGTACGTGATGCGGTAGTACGCAATTGTACGCAAATAAACCTGAAATTACAAACAGAGTCGAAGATGTGGTCCAACCCACAAAAGTGTGTTTTATCTCAGCAGGGAAA
>WWET01000408.1:246774-257995 GCA_011038615.1 Limnodynastes dumerilii
GTTAACCAAAAGTGCACCCTCTCCAGATACAGCAGCGCGACCAGTCACTGGCGAGACGTCTACAAAGTCATCTGGGGTCTAACGCCCAGTTTTTAACAGTAAGGATCAAAAGGGTAACCGAACGCAGGTTGATTGGAGAGATCTCACGACCATCCTGGATCCTTAGCTCGTCATTGGTCTCGGGGTCTTCTATTGTTCTTACTTCCTAGGTTCATCAGCATAATTGGGGATACGCATATATCACATCAAAACTTATTAATGCCTATAACTTTAGATCGCTTTATGCGATCATTTAGCAGAAAATATCATCTCTAATACAACATCATATTCTACGCTACAAGTCTAAACGCAATATAATTATGACAATCATTCGACTATTGGCGGCAATTAGCTGAATGAACCATCTGCGAATATAAAACACAGTTTTAATAAATAGGAAAGTGTACAGACATTAAACATGTACAAGTCCTGTGTGAAAATATGAAAGTCAGTATGTCTATTAAAGTGTAAAATCGAATGTTAGAAAAGCCCACGAAAATACAAACGCGTATTTCTATGCATGCGCATTGTTGTGTAAAAGTGCGTTCGCATTTTTCCACGGTTCTTTGTTCTCATTCCTTGCATAGATTATTTATTATTTTAGAGATTAATAGCGATGTTTTTAACTTGGTTTCGACATATTGGATGATAAATATATTTAAACTGGGCAGAAAAAATATATTATTCAAGCCACAGTGACCCATATTTGGTTCAATAATTTCTTGATAATCTGTGTATGAATACAAAAATCCATCACCTCCAGTTCTTAGATCTATTATTGGTTAGATCAGGAGTTCCTGATAGGGCCACGATCATAACATAGTGTCATTCAATCAAGGTGCCTGCTGGTGACTCACTGAGAAACATTACAGGCCTCATGTCTGAGACTCATGTTCTTAGTATTCCGTACTGCTTACTCTGTACTTGACGATTTTCCCTCCTTTGGTTTTAGCATAGTAATGGTTGACTCAAACTGATCGAATAGTATAGTGCATGCAATTCCCTAAAAATAGACCTGTAGATTCACAGTCCCAACATAGCTCAGCTCCCTGATAAAAACAGCTGTCACTTGCTTGAGCCAGACACAGAGGGAAGCAGGACCTGCCTGGGACACAGGGACACTGATCAACTCACTTGGGGACTTTCTATTAACCGTTATCTGGAACCACAGACTTGTAAGTCAACGCAATTAAATACAATTTACTTTATTTTATTTATATAGAAGCATGTAGGAGTTTTTCTATTGTTATTTATATTATTTATATTATTACATATGTGTAGATAGATAGATAGATAGATAGATAGTCTCATTTGCAATCAATATTATTAATGTGAATGATTGAGCATATGATTTTTGTTCTTACAATACTATTTAGTCTGGTCATTATTAGCCTTTTGTATTATATACAAATCTTTTTGTTGTTTTGTAGGCCTAGATATGTTGTTGATTGTTTGGTACATCAGGCATATGATTTTGTTAATACCTTAATATTGGTCTGTTTTGTGTATATGTCATTTTCATTAGATGAAAGTTTAGCAGTTACTTTGCTGCACTCTGAAGAGTGAGACAATGGGCCTGATCCAGAACAACGATGTAGCGCTGAGCGTGCTAACGCTCAGCGTTACATCGCTGACTCCCCCCTGGCACTCCCCCTGTGCGGGCGTATGGCCCCTTCCTTACGCCGGGTGAAGGCTACCCTAGCTTCGCCCGGCATAAGGAAGGAGCCATACGCTCACACAGGAGCGTATGGCCGCCTAGCCCGCCCTCCTAGCCTCATTTACTTACCTCCCCCCGCCCTCCAGGAGTAACGTGAGCGTTGGGACGCTGGAGGACGTCCCCTCCAGCGTCCCAAAGCCGCTACTATGGACGCCCGATCGTAGATCGGGCGTTTCCATAGTAACGCCGCTCAACATCTGCCCGGCGCATGCGCATTAGAGCTACGCCCGCCGTACTAGCGACGGCGGCCGTAGCTCAGGATCTGGCCCAATGAACCTATTGTACTGAAAGACTTAATAGTAAAGACTGCCTTAGAGTATAATATCAATGACTATTTCTAAGGATAATATAATGTGCATGATGAGCAGGTCCCAGAAAACTAAGAAAAGGAAAATTCATTCCACATAGAAAAATGAGATCGGCTTTAGTTATATTACTATAGAACTTTTGGCCAAAAATCCACCTTCTACACATCAAGTTCATGAAAAAGGATCCAACTACAGTAATAATACAATACTATAATAAAATAGTCATTTCATTATGAAAATGCATAATATTGTGCTATATATTAAGGTTTTCTATGTACAGATAAGTGTAGAGGCATAGGGCCTGATGCAGAGCTACGCTGTGCCGCTGTCTGTAAGTACGGCCAGCGTAGCTCTGATGTCCTCCCCCTGACACTCCCCCTGTCCTTTCATAATTACACTCGCTTACGCCGGTTGAAAGCTACCCTAACTTCAGCCGGCGTAACCGAATGTAGTTACACCAGGACAATTTCATAACTGTCCTAACCCTGTCCTCTAACTCTAATTACCCTGCCTCCCCCCACCTACGTTCCGTAAACGTAGTTACGGCCGCCATAACTACGATCCAGTTACAGAAGGTCTATCCACAGTTAGGGAAAATTGTACTTATGATCTAACACATCTGTCGGGCACATGCGCAGATCAGCTTACCAGCCGATCTTACGCTAACGCCCGTTGTAATAAGGATCCAGAGCATAGCTCTGGGTCAGGCCCATACTGTATAAACTGGTAGGCACAGTTTGTTTAATGCACTTATATATATAATATAATACAGAATAAGAATATATCTTATAACCAGAGGAGTTTTGTGTCAGTCACCAGAAAAATGGATTTGATCGCCGCTGTGAGTGTCATCACCTCTCCTTGTGCATGAGTTATATTACATTTCATGCTCAGTTATCATAGTGTCAAACGCAACAGAAGAAGTGGAACCAGCAGAAGAAATATATACTAATCAATGTTACACAGATCTGAGCAACAGGTGCGCAGAGTCTGCAATCATTGGCCGGCTCTATCCACACATGAAAAACCTCTCCACTCACAGCAACAGGGCCGCCATCAGGTGGGGACAGCTGGGTCCGGAGCTGATGACATCACATAGTGGATGTGTTCCGGGCCCCACAACTTTCTGAAGGCGGCCCTGCACAGCAATACCCAGGGCCTACCTTAACTGTTCTTGCATTCTCCTGCAAACTGAGAATATTGGTGGTGTGAAAGCCTCCTTTTGCGCCCCCTTATATGTGCCCAGAATCCTTTTTTGCCCCCTTTTATGTGCCCAGTCTCTCTTGTGCCCCATTATATGTGCCAGACAGTTTTTTTTATTAAAAACTTATTCTAAGCTCACTTTCCTTTTACCTTCTCCCTCTTGTCTTCCTCTGCGGCGCAATGAAGAATGACATCATTCACCTAAACAGTACTGGATATAGAGGGCTCCTATAGAAGCCCTGTAGGACCAAATCTATTCCAATGAATAACGCTGCCTCATAGTGTTATTCAATGAAAAATATTTGGTACTACAGGCTTCCGTAGGAGCTCGTATGTCCAGGACAGTTAATCTGAATGATGCCAGCCACCTCTGTTATCTGTTTGCGCTCGGGGGAGGGTAGCGTGACATAAAGGCACCCCCTATTTAGTAATTTAGGGGTGCACCCCATGCAAAAGCACAGCTCACTCGCCCCTAGAAACGGCGAACACGAGGAAATGTTGAGGTAGGTCTATGAGCATGTAAGTCACGTGTGTAAGAGGGGAGTGCAGAAAGTCTGCAAATTACGTACGCTTGCATACATAAAACGAAGTCTGGATCAAGCAAATTGTGTGCACAGAACAGTAAAGAAGTCACAACAACACACAGAAGAGTAGTGACGATCGGATCTCAAGATCTGTGCTCTCTGTATGAGAAACAGAGCTCAGCAATTACAAGGTCAAATGATGAATACAACAAATAGAGGATATTAGAAAGAATTCAGAGAGCAAGAAAAGAGGATAATTAATGATTACTGGAATCTAGCATTCAATGAACTTCAACTACAGCTGAAGTGTCTAATTTTACTATTACAATTTAAGGAATAATATTATTTTCACCTAGGTCAATGCCAGGAATGATATTTTTGCTAGTTTAAATATGGATATTTATATATTTGCATATATTTTAAAATCTTTGGTGCCACATAATTATAGTCTCACTTGAGATATTTAAACCCTTCCCCATGCATTAGATATCATGCCTTCCATGCCTATAGGATATACTTGTGGTCATGCAGTGGAGACTTACTCCTTCAGAGTTGGCATAAGGGCAGTAAATACAGAACTAGGGGCCACCAAATAAGCTCTTTTTAAAATGCCTGAGATGTTTCCCTGAAGAAGAGGGACCTGCTAAGGACAAATGCCTCTGGCAGAAGAGCTCAGATCCTGGGGCCCGTGACAGCTGTTCCAGACCTTACCACAATGCTGCTCACATTCCTGGGTTAGATATAATTCTGTAAAGACCAGAATATATCATCTATTTCACTGCTATCATCTTAGACACCAGTTGTCCCTGGAAGGGGGGTGACATTCTTCTGGTTTTTTTTTGTCAACATAGCAATTCAAACAGTAGGGATTTGGAAACAGGAAGAGTAAGACAGATAAGTGACATGCATAAGTAGAAAGTACAAGGGTCAGATTTACTAAGCTGCGAGTTTGGAAAAGAGATGTTGCCTATAGCAACCAATCAGATTCTAGCTCTCATTTTCCTATGACATACTAGAGAATATCAGCTAGAGTCTGATTGGTTGCTATAGGCAACATCTCCACTTTTCCAAACCCGCAGCTTAGTAATTCTGGGCCTGATTCAGAGATCCAATATTAACGATAGTAGTAATAGTGCAACGCCATGTACGTTGAAGTTAGAGTCGGAAATGCCTTATGGTCGGACTTGTGAATCGGTCGGGAACAATTGTGATCCTAAGTCCAGCGGAAATCTAGGAACCAAAGGATTTGCATAGAAATGGGCGGGGGGAGGCATTAGATAAGGGAAAGTGGGCGTGATTACAGATATAGGACCCTAAATATACTATTGCACATAAGGTCGGAAGTGAGTGCGGCCAGATAGGGCAAGTCAATGTAGGTGGAAGTTTAGGTCCGGCCGGAGGTTGCGAGGGGAGTGACTGTTTATTCAGTGGGATGTAACCTTCTCCGACCTGCCACTTAGATGCGTATATTTGCGATACCATCGGCAGCGGATCTCTGAATCAGGCCCTCTGTCCCCAAATGTTTAATTAAAAAAACATAAACCATTCTCATTTTAAAAATGTGTCCAGGTAAATGGAATACCTTGTGCCTATATGTTTCAGCCATAATAAATAAAGGGCCTTTAACATGTTATTTCAATTTATCTTGCTTATAACACCAGAGGAATCAGGGACTACAAACTATTGGGATCTATCAGGACGATTTAAAAGTTTCCTGTTGCAACGTTTATCTACTTATGCCATTTCAGAATGACAATCTTATTGTGCGAGCAGCCAGCCAAATGTTCTTTAGCATAGAGAAGAGGAATTTTATCATTGCCATGCCTGTACTGCCTGTCACCAGAGTTCATCACAGGACAAGCAGCGACATCACATCTGAATGGGGAGGGAATTGTAAAAATAAATGTTTTACCCATTGAAAAAATACATTTTATTTAGTACGTTTTAATTGAGAACAATGAAAAGATGTTGGTATAAACATAGGGCCTGATTCACACTTAAGAACGTGTTAGGTTCTTAAATATACGCAACTAATAGCAAGGCAACTTCCTCGGCACGCCCCCGGATTTCAGGTTCTTAATAGACTCACGAATGCCATAGGGCTCCCTTAACTGTAGGTTTGCATTTGTGTGCGTAGGGCATCTAATTATGAACGTGTCTGCATAACCGCGCCTCCTTTTTGTAGTTTAAATGCCTCCCCCCACCCAATCTTAGTTTCTGCCGTGTTAATTATTCATGGCACGCCCCTTTCGGCACAAGTTACTGTGAACCTAGAGACTTTAGGTACGTACTGTTGAATCACAGAATTTGCGTTCCCAAGTCCAGCATAAATAGCGTATAAAAGTTACTACGCATGCGCAGTATATACCTTCTTCAAAATACGCATTTAAAAAAAACAAAAATTCTTAACTGTGAATCCGGTCCTAAGAGAGGAAAGTTACTCCTGGGCTAAACCATGTTGATTTCAGAGGAGTTACATCTGTTGCAAACAGTGTTAGAGTTGAGAGGTGGCATTTCCTAGCTCAAGTCTAAATAGTGTAAAAGTAAAACTGGTCCCTGTCTGTGTGCAATAAGCAAAAGCAAAAATAAATTCCTGCATGCAAGGAATACAATGAATTAACTCCCCCTGAAATCAGCATGGTTTTGCCCAGGAGTAACCTTCCTTATTTTCAATCTCTGAATAATGAGTGCCACATAAATCGTACTTCGCAATATCTATGATATTTGCATACTGTTCGTTCAGTTGTGACTATATCTCAATTTAGTATAAGTTCTATGTGTCTGACATAAACATTGCAGGCTCTGGGATCTGTTACCAATGGCTGACAAACATAAAATCTCACAGATTAGACAGACGCATTGGTTTCTTATGCAGCTATTATGAGTGCCTAGCCATCTATGAGAATTCCACAAGACTGGCCACATCAGAGGCGCCAGAGATTACCGAGTCCTTTGTCAAAGCAAATATTGCCATTCATTCAGTGTAGAGAATGTGTTCAGCCCCTCTCCATCTATCACTTACTGCCAGGCACATTACATCGACTACAAATATCGCTATCCTACCTTTAAACCTTTTCATGTTATGTTCTTTTTTTTGGATACGGGGTAGTGGAAGCATGTTAATTACTGTAGCATAATTTGGTGCACAATACAGGACTTCATCTACATGAATATGGGGGGGTTTTGCTAAGCCATTTATTTTGGCCAGTTCAACAAGAAGCTCAAGAGGAATTAGGTGGGATGATCAATAAACTCATTTCCACTGAGCAGATGTAAACAGTTTATCAAGTATTAATTATTTTCCATATCGGACATAATCACAGTGGTTCAGTGTGTTTCTGCATAGGTCCTGGATCTACACAGAGGCATTGGTTGTATTCATACTTTATATTAGTTCAATTCTTAAGCTGGCCATTCACTAGAGCGCTTATCGAAAATCGCATGAATTCGCCGATAATCTTGACGATTTTTCCACTAGAGTCCCTCATGGTATCGGCACCCTACATTACATGTGTTTCATTCGATAATCGTATGGAAATTTTTGTCGTCATAAAAAATTGCTTTTGCCCATACACAGTCCGATTTCTTTGTTTTCACCTCTACGTCAACATAAATTTATCGACAAAGATTTGTCAGTTATCTTTAAATGCCCATACACTATGCGATTTTACCAAAAATCTGGAACTTTTGAACGATTTAAATCAATGTCAATACATGTCAAAAGATCAAATAATCTTTCAAGAGGCCTTCTTGGACCATTAGTGGAAGTTCATCCAAAAAATCGTTACCATACACTTGAGCGATAATTCGGGTCTTCTCGCGATAATTGAAGGATCAGCCCGATAATCGCTCTAGTGTATGGCCAGCTTAACTCTTATTTCTATGTAATTGGTAAACAGCACACACAATACACATTGTAACTACGTTGTGAGTCGTGACATTGTTTGATCAGATTTAGAAGATGTGATCAAGTGATTTTGTACTTTGCATCAGGCTTGATCACTAATACATAATACGCATTTATCATGTGATTGGAATGATAATTGTGAGTAAAACATGTAGTGTGCCCAGCTTAATGTTATTTTCTGTTTTGGATTCCACTGTCCTAGTGATGTGAGGACCACACTTTCTCCTTCCCAGAGGAAACAGGCTAATAGACTTTTTATAAAAATATGCTGCATCCTCAAACAGCATAGGCATACCTGATACAATGCAAAGCATGATGGAACTTGTAGTTTCTTAAGACCTGCAGTGCTACAGATTGCCTATGTGTGTTTGTGGAGTTGGACAGTGAGGTAACACCTCAAAAAAACATTGAGAAGTAAACAATCCCAACGTTTTCTATACACATGATAAATTTATATGTCTGTAAGACTTATATAAAACATAAAAAAAACCATAAAAATGGGTTTGGGTCTCCGGTTAGAACGGCTCTTTCTCGAAAGGGACGTTTTATACCAGAAAGTTGCGAACTGGCTGTGAAATCGATTACTTCTGCCTCGCAGAGGAGAAGCAAATGACCCTCTGATTAACGAAGATGCAGTGACGAATGGTAAGTATTAATATAACACCAACCGTTATCCTAATCCTTACCATAACACTACCCTTCCATTACCCTAACCTTAATCCTCACCTTTTATTACCCTATCCTGCCCACAGCCTGACCCTGAGTCTCCTTCCCACAGCCTGGCCATAAGACTACCTTTTCTGCAGCCTAACCCTAAGACTTCTTTCCCCACAGCCTGACCATAACAGCCCCCTCCTCACAGCCTAACTCTAAGACTCTCCTTCCCACAGCCTGACCCTAAGACTCCCTTCCCTGCAGCCTAACCCTAACACTTCTTTCCCCGCAGCCTAACCCTAAGACTCCTCTCCACGCAGCCTAACCCTAAGACTCCCCTCCCCACAGCCTAACCCTAAGACTCCCTTCCCTGCAGCCTAACCCTAACACTTCTTTGCCCGCAGCCTAACCCTAAGACTCCTCTCCATGCAGCCTAACCCTAAGACACCCCTCCCCACAGCCTAAGCCTAAGACTCCCTACATCCACAATTCAAGTGTCGCCATCTATGTATAAATTATTGGGGTTTATTTGGTAGGGACTTTACTATATTTTCCTCACCAGGACTCAGTTATCCAGGATAGCTCTGTACTGTGCTGTACATATGATGCACATAGCATTCACCCTGTTCTCAGCTAGTACAGGCATAGAGGTTACACCCTGCGGGAAATAATAACATGGGACTGGCAGAGCTGCATTGTGTCCAGTCACTCAGATGGGGATTACAGGAGGTGATTGCAGACAAGTTCTGGTTGCCCAGTCTGGATGTGCTGGTGCTGAGCTTGCAGTTTGTGTTACAGCGACGGGCAGGGCACTGCTGTTGGTGTTCTTATACACTCTACAAAAACACAAGACTATGATGGATCTGAACAGGTGGGTGTGTGTCTTCCCAGGAATTCTGGACGTGACTCTGTAGGATGCTGTGATTTAGGGAGCTCAGCTGACTCATTTTTATTCTTGATAAATTTGTAGGATGTAATGGCTTCACTCTGATATAATTACTGTGTTGTACTCTCCCAGAATAGCACTAAAGGTTACAAATATCAACAGAAGTATACACATGTAAGCATATTTTATTGTAATGCAAGTTTTATTTCACAAAATAGTAATAAGTAATTAATAAATAAGTAAGTAACTAATAATAGTAATAAGTAGTAATAGTAAGTTCACAAGTCTAATGTTTAGAAATGACACAGACATTAATATATATGTCAGAAGAAATGTTGAAGGGTCTATGTATACACCTATAAGTTTGGTAGATAGTGATTGCATTTATACATGTTTGCTGTTGCTGGGTGAAGAGGCTTCTTACTGTAAACATAATCACATGTATGGATTTGTAGTTCGTTACTGTCATTTACTGCATTAATGAACCAGAATGCTGGCCATACCAAACCCCCACCGTGTGTTATGATGACAGCTCAGCGATAGCTGAGACATCGGGCTGGATCCAGACCTTGTTAAGTGCATGAACCTAGTTACTCAAGGGCTAAACCATGTTGCTTTCGGGGGGAGCCAAGGTAATTGTATTCTTTGCATGCAGGGATATATCTTTGAATTCTTTACTGCACACAGATACTGACCAGCTTTACTATCACACTGTTATTTAGACTTGGGATAGGAAACATCACCTCTCAACTCTAATACTGTTTGAAACAGATGAAATATTACATCCAGCCCATCGTCACAGTGTAAATTACCATACAATTTTTCTTCAGCCTTGCATCCATCCTATTAGCATTGGTACAATGGCAGATGTATCTTATGGGCAGAATAGAGGATCTTATATTATAGTTTTCTAACCAATTTTTTTTTAGCACTTTCTCATTATTGTTTATGTTCATACACTGACTGATAATCTCTCTGAACAGCCTGAAATAGTCAGATTATCATGTTCCCAGCTCCTGACCCAATGCTAAAATAACCAGAGACAACAAAGTGGCTACGCACAATACCCAATAATCAGGGCTGTCTTCTTACTTCCTAAGCTCATCCTGTGTAGTGTGGTCAGCTCTAGTCTGATCCCTGCAACTGTAGATACACAGTCCCAGAATGAACACACTGCAAGAGGCTGACAGGACACGCTGGGTGTTGTAGGTCAACAAGCGAAAACAGAATGGACATTAATACAGTTCATTCAATTATTCATTGCAAGATGTGTTTGTTAAATACTAAGTGAGAGACAGCCGAGTCTTTTACACTAGATGGTCCCTTAAATCCGTGGTGAACATTAGATCATTTATTGGTATTAGTGTGGTCTATGGCGTTTAACCTTAAGTAATCTATTTAGTTAGGGCAACGCAATGGAGTGTTATATTTTAGGTCTGCAATAAAAGTGCAGATGTTACTCCTTAGTGACATTCCAATGAGTATAATTCAGAGGTAAATCTGTTTCCCCTTTCAAGAGCTTTGTATAGTTATTGAGGCTGGAGAAATGCATATTTCAAATATTTTAAAGACACATGCTGCTTATTTTGGGAAGCTTATCTAGTGACTAGTGATAAGGAATTGTTCTAATTTTGTTTTGCTGTTGGTGGAATGTGTGCAGGACAAGTTGACTGAGCTAAAAAAAACAACACTATGCAGTCATATGACAGACAGATGTGTTGCAGACATTATTAGTGAAATTTTAGTGGATTTTTAGTGGTGTTTTGTTTCTGGCAAAAATCTACTTGCATTAGAGTAAGGAAGAATGTTTCCTGTATTCTGTTCTCTGTGGAAATGATAGCGTTAAAGCTTGGTTCAACAAGCATTCTGCCTATTGGGCGACAATGAGTCAGCTGTTCATTGTAACCCTGTGAAATGTCTCCAGAGGGGGCAGCCCAGAGGAGCTGTATGCATACAATGAATTAGTATATATTTCTCATAGGG
>WWET01000408.1:259436-271237 GCA_011038615.1 Limnodynastes dumerilii
TAGCCTAACCCTAAGTCTCCCCGCCTCTGCAGCCTAACCCTAAGTCTCCAGAGAGGGTTATTTACCTCTCCGGTGGTCTGGCGGCAGTGCTTCCAAAAAATGAATGTATGCAATATGCAAATCACATACTCACCCATTCATTACAGAAAATTCTAAAACGTCTGTTATGACTTCGTATGACAGCCATTGGTGCAGGGACTCACATCGCTCCTGTACAGATTTCCTGGCTACGGAACCGAGTTCCGTACAATCCGTCATAACATCTGAGTTCTCATGTACAGATATTACTTTTTATTCTTATTTTATATTGACCTCTATGTCTCCTGGGTTGAAGTGGTTGTTGCATTTAGGCACATATATCCTCGTGTTATATGTATAACTTGATCTTATTCCTAACGGCCAAATATAACACTCCACTAAGCAGTTTGATGTCATGTTTTAGATGAGGAAATCTGTCATAGACATACCAGAAGAATAACTGTCTGTGAGAAGCCATCGTCATACTCTTAAAGACAGACAAAGTATATTGTAGACAGTACAGATATAAAACCACAGTAAGTATGTCATTCTTTAAATTCCCTTCCACAGTTATTTTCAGTTCAGTTCCATTCTAATACAAACATGATCTGACATTCAGGATGTCAACAAAGTATCAGTCTCTTTGTCTGTCTGTCGTAGCCCTCAGAATTCCGAGGAACATAGCACGATAGGATCATTTGCAATGGTCAATGAGCATAAATATGCAGCTTAACTAAGACAGATATTTTTATAGGACATGCTATAAAGGAAAACATTTGGATAATTATTTGAATAAGTAACACAACAACATTTAGACCCATCAGAAAACTGGATCCAATAAAGAAAGTGAGCCAGTTACAGTGCACTATGCTTTTTTGTTAAAACAGTGATCAATAATAGAATTTTCTTTGTAGTGAAATATTAAAAATATAGGCCCGTGTTCAGAGTATAACATATACGTCCGGTGTTTAGCAATTTTTACCACTGCGCATGCGTGGTAATTTTTTAACGCAATCTACGTATATTTTTCTAACGTAGATTGCGTAAATGCGGTCTGAAAGACAGCTATTCAGGAATAAAATTTTCGAGTATGTTCTGAGAAATGTCACTTCCTGGTGTTTCAGGTTGTGTGTATACTTTGCAAGTCACAAGTTGCATAACAGAATTCTTTTTATGTTAAAACCCAGGGACCGTTATATTATTATAACTTTAGTAAGAGGGATGAGGAGGAGAAATGTGTACACAGATGTCATTTATTTATAGTTCTCTAGGTAAGAGCTTATAATTGTTTATTAATGTTCTCTTTGCTTACAGATTGTAGGGAACATAAAGAGAACAAGAGAAGACATCTTTAAACCCCCATTGGATAGTGAAGGTAGGATAAAATATTGCTTATAGTCTTATTTAGCCCCCCCGAATATTACAACACTTTGGCGCTGCCAGCATTATATTGTTTTTCTCACAATGTGAAATCTAGAAAAAATCATTACTACTTCACAAAAGTTGTTAGCAGGAGCCTGAGATATGGTGGCTGGCAAATTATTTATAAACAGCTCTCAGACCCCATAGACGCTAAATACTGAGCACAATCTAACTTGCCAGATGCTGACAGCTTAGCACTGTTGTTCATGTAGTGTCCTCCAAGGGTGCAGCATGGGCCTGCCTCTGGCCCTTCTTTCCTCCTTGCCCTGAAGTAGCCATGTTGATTTCAGTGGAGTCAAATTTCATCTGTTTCAAACATTATAGTTGAGCGGTGATGTTGCTAAGCCCAAGTCTAAATAACAGTGTAACAGCACAGTGGGATTGAGTTTGATTCCTGGACTAGGCCTTATCTGATTGGAGTTTGTATGTTGTTCATGTGTCTGCCTGGGTTTCCCCTGGGTGCTCCGGTTTCCTCATCCACTCCAAAAACATGCTGCTAGGTTAATTGGCTAAAAGTATATTATTGTGCGCCAGCTAAAGGAAAAGTTTGTTACCACTGTATGACAGTTGGCTAATCCCATATATGGTGAGTCAACACTTTAAATAAACATAAATAAATATTCATAAATAAATATTAAATGATCCTAATAAATACCCTTATGAGTGCAAGCTATAATGGTATGTGCAATACCAAAAGAAAAGAGAAAAAACAATAAACAAATTAGCTGCGCTAAGGGTATTAAGGATTACAAGAGGTTCAGAAATATACAAATTTATTAAATAAAAATAAATCTAAGATAATTTAAAAGACAATTTACCACAATGGCAACATTGCCAACATTGCCATTGTGGTAAATTTCCCTGAATATACTGTGGAACTGTTTATCATTGCAACAATATATCCACATGGTGGAACTGTTTATTATTGCAGCCAATGTATTCACATTGCTATTATTCATTCTAATCCTTCCTACTACTTTAGTGAAGCATTTGATTGTTTTATGTGGAGTACTATTACATTGCTCTTAATTGATTATGGTGGTACGAGTTACATGCCGTTGTCTTTTAAATTATCTTAGATTTATTTTTATTTAATAAATTTGTATATTTCCAAACCTCTTGTAATCCTTAATTCCCTTAGCGCTGATAATTTGTTTATAGGTTAATTGGCTGCTAAAAAATGTAGCCCTAGTGTGTGTGTATGCCTGTGTTATGGAACTTAGAATGTAGCTCCAATAGGACAGGGACTGATGCAAATGTTAAATATTCTCTGTAAAGCGCTACATAATCTAATAGTGCAATATAAAAACCTAATAAATAAATAAAAGTGAAGATGGCCAGTATATTTGTGCAAAAACAAATTATACTCCCTGCATGCAAAGAATTAAATTAATTTGACTCCCCCTGAAATCAGCATGGTTTTGCCCAGGTGTGATTTTCCTCTCTTATGCTGCTTTCACATCTCCACCACGGCAATAACTGGGGTTTTTCAACTCAGGTTATTGCTGTGGCTTTTCGGTACAAGAACAAAAAAAATTAACCTATGTTAGTACATTACATGCATATTACTTTATTTGTAACTGTGTTTCAGCTTATTTGTGGATTAAGTACTACAATGTTTCTGTTACTAACCCAAGAGTAGGATTGTGAAATTGTGAAAAAAGTGTTAAAACACTGTTATTTATTCCTTAAGATGGCAGACAACGTGAAGAAGTTATCTAAGGAGGGCAATAAGGAAAAAAGGCTTGATTCTGAGCTACCCTTACCACCACCACCAGACTCGGCACATCCTTCAGTGACTGTAACTGGAACACAAGAGGAAGGTTTTATGCCACCCCCACCCCCAAAAGAGTCATTTTCCAAGTTCTATGAGCAGCGGCAAGTAAATGAGCTAAAAAGATTGTATCGCCACATGCATCCAGAGCTAAGAAAGAACTTGGAGCATGTTGTGACTGAAGACATTTCTGAACTGTTGAGTAATGACGAACCTAATCAACAAAGTTCAGTCCACCTTGATGCAGTAATTCCTGGAGAGGTGCAATCCATGCGTTGGATCTTTGAAAATTGGAATTTGGATACCATTGGAGAACACCAAGGTAGCCGAAAGCTGACTGAAGAAGAGGCAGTACTTGGTGGCAATGTCAAAAACACATCTCTGATGTTTCAAGGGCAGACATGCATTGATGGCAACACAACCTCATCTGCCACGTTTGAAAAAGATCAGACAAAAGGTGATGTGAAAACAGCTTTGTGGTTGTTTGAAACTCAGCCACTTCATTCATTGAATAAAATCTATCCTGAAGACACAGAAGTCCAGGAAGCTGTTCTGATAGATCCAATTAAAAAAGGTGACGTGAAAGGTACCAAAATTCTCTTTGAGACACAATCTTTAGATGAAGTAGGCCGCTGTAACTCTGTAGAAGAAAATAATATACTTCAGCTTAAATCTGAAATTCAACAACTAAAAGGAGATGTGAACAAAACAATTAAACTTTTTCAGACTGAACTGCTGTGCGCAATTAGGGATCAAAGTGGAAATATTCATGAAATAAAATCTGTTTGCAGAGAAGAAACACAGAGCAACAGTGTCAACACATCAAGATGGTTGTTTGAAACCCAACTTTTGGATACCATTCACAAGGATACCTCAAATGTTAAAATTATTAGAGGCATTTCTTTGGAAGAGATTGCAAAGGGAGGAGTCAATGCAGCCAAGTGGATTTTTGAAACTCAGCCCCTGGACACAATAAAAGAGACAATAGATGATGGTGTTTTCCAGGCATACATGGACATTACCAATGGAGTAGATGTGAGCAAACAGAGCAGTATATTTGAGAAGCAGTGTATCAGTAACACTAATGGTAAAGTCACCACATCAGAAGACATAGTTGCTGGTGATGTTAAATCCACTCTATGGCTATTTGAAACACAACCAATGGAAACTCTTAAAGGCAATTTTGAAGTTGGACAATTAAAAAAGGTAGAGCTATTAAATGAAGAGAAGGGAGATGTCAAACAAAGAAAACACGCTTTTGAGACATGTTCACTAGATCAAATATCCAACAAGGAAGAAGAATCAGGAAACCAATATGAACTAGATGTAAAAGAAATGAAAGGGGATGTGAAATCATTTAAAAACCTTTTTGAAACAATCCCCTTGGATAATATTAAAAGCAAAAGAAGTGTTCAAGTCTCCGATCAAGATGAAATTAAGTCGGGGAATGTGAAGGCTGGTAAAGTTTTATTTGAAACAACACCACTTTATGCTATTGAAGACAGTCTGGGCAACTACCATAAAGTCACATCTGTAAATCGGGAGCAAATAATTAGTGGAGATGTTAAAAATTACAAATGGATGTTTGAAACAATACCATTGGATCAGTGTAATGAGGGTGTCCAAAAGGTGGATATCATCAAAGGTATCACAAAGCAAGAAGTCGTGTCTGCTGATGTGGCCACCGCCAGATGGCTCTTTGAAACGCAACCTGTTGATGTAATTCATCAGGCACAGAATGAACAGTGTGCAATTCAGAAAGAAGTCTTACAAAAAGGTGATGTTAACAAGTGTCGTTGGCTTTTTGAAACCCAACCTATGGATAGGTTATATGATAAATCAGAGAAAAATGATGAAAAGGAAACATTACTGCATGGTAATGTTAATTCTTACACTTGGATGTTTGAAACGCAACCACTGGATTCCATTAAAAACTCAGAAGAACAGCATATAAAAATGTGCATGGTTTCACAAGATAACCTGGAAGGTGTTAATGTGAAAACCACAAAACATCTCTTTGAGACTGAACCTTTAGACAGTATTTCCTCTAATAGTGAACTGAAAAAGATGATCAGATATTCTAGCAGAGTTGAAATCCAATCAGGGGAGGTCTCCAGAGTGAAGGAGATTTTCGAAACAAAGCCGAATGATTGTGTACCTTTAGTGAAGGAAGACATTCCAACAGAAGGAAATATAAAGGCTGGGTCTGTAAATAAATTCACTTGGCTTTTTGAAAATTGTCCAATGGACTCATTGAAAATGAGGAAAGACAGTTTTCAAGAATTACCACCTGAAAAGGATATCCAAGGTGGGGACGTTGGAGGCAAAAAGTTCATTTTTGAAACCTATTCTTTAGATGCAATCCACCAAGAATCAGAAATAAAGGATATCACCAGTGTTCAAGAAGCTCTCACCAGAGGAGATGTGAAGTCCTGTACCATGCTATTTGAAACCAAGCCCCTATATGCTATCCAAGACAAAGGAGGGGAATACCATGAGGTAACATCCGTAAAGAAGGAAGAAATTCAGAAAGGAGATGTGAGTGGTGCAAAATGGTTGTTTGAGACAAAACCTCTTGATAGGATCAATAAGGATGAAGAAGTTTTTGTAATCAGAGCTGTGACACAAGAAGATATTGAGAAAGGTTGCGTTAAGTCTGCTCGCTGGAGGTTTGAGACAGAACCATTGGATTCTATCACCGATATTAAAAAGAACATTGGAAGAACAGTTGACGATATACAAAAGGGTGATATCCAACTAAATAAGCAGCTATTTGAATCACAGCAAGTGAACCAGAAAAAATATGTCCGTCTGGTTAGTGTCAGTGATGTACAAAAGGGAAATGTAAGAACTTCTACATGGCTCTTTGAAAACCAACCTATTGACTGTTTAAAAGGAGAGGATCAAGAACATTGTGGTATTATAAAAGTACAAAGAGAAGATAATCAGAAAGGGGATGTTAAGAGATGCACTTGGTTGTTTGAGTCTCAACCACTGGATAGTCTGAAAGATAGTGAGACACCAGCTGCTTCTCAAGCCATAGAAGATATTCCTAAAGCTAATGTAAAAAGTACCACATGGTTGTTTGAAAGTACACCACTAGATAAATTTGACATTAAGCATTCATCTAGCACTGAAGAAGCAGCAATCAATGTCAAAGTTATCCTAGATGCTTTTATTAGCTGCAAAATAATTCAGAATGCAGGAATTGTCATAGAAAATATCAATGGCAGGAATGTAAACATGATAAAATACCAATTGTCAACACATACAACAACTGAGATTCAAAAAGAAGAAACTGTTGGTGGCAACCTGCAAAGGATATTATTACAACTGCTCCACAGAACTGATGTAGAACCCCAAGGTCTGCTTGTTGAAGAAATGGCAAATGAGCAACTTCACATAACCAAGCTGAATCTACTTGATCCAGTCCAGTCATCCAAACAAGAACAAGAATTTGTCAGTGATGATGTTTATAAAGCCCTCCAAATATTGCTAAATGAAGACAATATCCTGAAGACTGGCATTATAATGGAGGAAACTCAAAGAGGCTCTGTTAAAATTATTATCTATGCTATTTCATCCCATTGTAAATTTATTGTGGCTGAGGAAGATGTCAAAGGGGATGTCAAATCAACCATTGGCAATCTCCTAGCTTGCAGCCAGGACACCAAACCAAAGGTTTCAGTCAATCTTGAACAAAAGGAGAAAGGAAATGTACATTTGTACACAAGCTGCATTGAAAAAGGTGACCTAGAGTATCTGAGAAGCCTTCAAGCAGAATCAGAAATAGAAGCACTTACGCTCTCTCAGAGTGGACCTGCACAACCAGAATGTATCTTTCTTGCATCCGACTCTGTGTTCAATCCTGTGCAGCCTCAAATACATGTGAAAGAAAGTGTTGTAGGTGATAATATGAAAGGCACAAACTCCCAGAAAGCTTCACTTGGATGCAAAATGGAGAATAAAGAAATAGCTTTGACTAACACAACACAAAGCAGCACTGAATTACGGAAAACTACAGCAATCAAACATACAACAGAAGATAAGAATAGTACTACAGTGGCTATAAAGTGTTGTGTTGGAGGTTCTACCTCTTCTAATGTACAAAACAATTGTGCCAGTAACACTGATCTGCAAGCTGCACTGTTTGATCTAAAACAAGCCACAGCGGAAGCAAAGAACATTCAACAACAAGCACAAAGCAAGATTCAGAAAAGTGCCCAAGAAGTTCAGCTTTCCAGCAAGCAACTACAAGGAAATATTGGGCAACCAGTTCAAGCAACATTGCATCAAGATCAAGTAAATTCAAAGCATACATCAAGTATCACGACCAAAGTACAAGAGTCACAGTCATCTTATGCAAGTCTTCAGAAGTCTACATCATGCACTAAAAAGGTCAGTGTCACAGATGAGGAGAGAGCTGGAGAGCAGCATAAAGACAATAGGGCAGAAAGTAGCAGTATAAAAGATGATGTTGAGTTCCACAAGCAAGCAAAACCCTATTTAAATCCCTTTATTGATTGTGAATATAAAACACAATTAGAACAAGAAGAAAGAGATCAAGATATTGTCAGGGGAGATGTAAAGGCCACTATCAGAGCATTACAGTGTGCATTTACAGAGCAGAAAGATGTAGAGAAGGAAGAAGTTGTGAGGGGTAATTTAACATCTGCCCTTCAATCCCTACAAAAGTCAAATGTAAATGTATCAAAGGGTGACTTTAAAGCAGCCATGATATACAGAAATGCAGGGCAGTCATATGCTCCGTGTAAGAGGACCAGTGATGTTCAGCAGTGTGCAGGTCAGGATATGATAAAGTCAATACAACCATCTGATAATGACTCTCCTCCTTCTCCAGCTGCTGTGTCTGGACAAGAAAGGTGCCAACCACTAAACACAAGCTATTTACAAGCAACACAAGATGACTCTACTAAAGTGAAAGATCCTGCACCAAAGAGTCCTGGTTTCATAGCAAAGTCAAGTGAAGACACTCTAGATAATGTATCTACTCAAATGTCCCAAAGAAAAAAGCCAGCCCTGCCACCAAAACCAAAGCATCTACCACCAAGTATACGTCCACCTCCAAGGCACAAAGTAAAGACTTCACCATCTTCTTTTTTAGCACCAACTGATGAAAAGGCTTTCAAAACATTAACAAGTCCAGATATGCCTATACCGGTTCAATCTGCATGTCATGACACCACTAACCCAGCTTTCATATATACTTCTGCAAGCACAACTGGAGAATCAGAAAAAGAAATTCTTCATTCCAGTACTCAAGCAATATGCAGAGAACGGCATATAGGTACTTCTAAAATTCTGAATTATCAGGAAGTTACTGAGGATGACACAGTGAGTGAATGCAACACTATTACAACCAATAACCTAAACAATTGTACAGCACCAATAAAACATGTAGAACCCATTTCCGAAGATCATACGTGCAGACCGTTATTGCACCAAAATGCAAACAATAAACAAGAGTCCCCTAAGAGAAAGTCAGGTGTCACTGTAACAGAATCAAGAGACAGTTTTAGTCACATTGATAACAGTGCTGTTAAAATGAGGGTCAAGCACAAAAGGGAGACAGAAGATGAAAGACGCAATCGATTATCAGTCCATAGGGATGAAATATTGAAGGACAATGTTAAGGCAGCAACAGATATTTTTGACCATTTGAGAAAACAAGATGAGCTGCAGATGATTTTGAAAAAAGTGAAAGAATTAGAAGAAGAGACTAAGAATGTGGATGTAAAGTCAATGAGGGGCTTATTTGAGACTGTTCCAGATTGGGTCGTGAGCAGTGAAAAGAAAACAATCCCTCTTCCAAAACGAAAGGGAAGCCACAAAGAAGACAACTGTGAGCTACCAAAGGAAGATACAGAAAGTGTTTCATCCATGGACCTTGCCTATGAGGATCTTGAAAAGGCAAGTGCTGAAATCAAGCATTTGAAAGAGCAGACACTATCAAGGTTATTAGAAATCGAAGAAGCGATAAAGAAAGCTCTGTTGTCTGTTTCTAATTTAAAATCAGACTCTGATATTGCAAGTCTCTCAAGTCTTTTCCGTGAATCTCTTGGAACATCTACTACAACCAATAACATCCGAAAAATTAGCATTGTTTCTAGTAAGATTAAACCTGAGAAGCCAATACAGCTTTATGAAGAGAAAATTAATTACACTAATCCAGAGATTAAGAAAACTGAATTGGAGGTGACCAGTACATCTAGTCGCCTTTCCCCTACATCCCCATCCTTCATTACCATAGAATCTGCTGCTAGAAAACCAACACAACAGAATGGTGACTGTTTGGTTTCTCCTGTGATTCACAAAAAGAGTATTAATGGCAATGGAGATAAGGGACTCAATTTACAAGATTGCTCAGATCCTTTCAACCAGTGGAGTTTATCAGGAGATAATGGCCAAGGTGCTTCAGCTGGATTACTTGGCCTTTCTGCAGTGCATGAGCAAAACGCACAGTTAAACCTTCACTCACCGTCAAGTCCCAATTCTCAGCGCCAAAAAAGTGTTCTAGAGTTAAAAACCGGACCTGATAGTCCTAAGGTCATTGGAACAACCATAGTGACTGAAAAATACGAAGAATCTGACCAGTATGGTAACAAAACAATAAGGTCTAAAACATCTACGACGGTCACAAAGCAATCAGACACTCAGAGTTCTTCAACGTTTGAGTTTGTATCTGCTCCTCCTCGCTTCGAGGTAACAGCTTCTCCTCTTCTTAGAAGACACATGATGTCCACAGCAGAAAATTCCAACAACAAAAGTAATGAGACTGGGGTTGTATTTGTTACTTTTGGAAATTCAAAAACAGCCAAAAAATAATGTTTCAGTAAATGGTCCTAGAAAATATTTAGAACTCAGTGCTTATGGAATTAATGCACTGTTACATTCCTTGGAATGTCAGTGAATAATACTAGAGACGTCCTTTTCTTCAGATAAGCAATTTTTTTTGCAATGTTATCTATCTTACAGTAAATTACACAGAGCCATTCATAAAATTCATTATCGTTTGTATTTTGATTACCATTTATTTTAAATGTAGGGTAAAGCCTACCTAACATTATTGTTTAATTTCAAATAATGTTTATGGCTAGCGATGACTACATGAATCCTTGTTAAAGAAAATGACAATTTCAGAACAAAATAGTTATTAGCCAGACATTTTTGTTTAGTTCTTCTTAGTTATAAAACTTTTTATGCTTTTCTTAACAAACATTTGGATTATTTGTTTAACTATTTTAGACTATAATTTATTATTTATGTGATTTTTAGAGATGTGCATTAAGATGTTTTTAGAAAGATGATTTACTTTTGCATAGCATTACTTTGTCAATATATTATTTTATATCTCTTAAGAACCACTGTCTGTGACAAACTCTTCATTTTTATTGTTGCATAATAAATATATGTATTTGCATTAATTCTGTGTTGTGATTTTTATTTCAACTAGCTCAAGAAATAATAATAAATTCAGTTTTATTGTATAAAGCACACTTATAGGCATATCAAAATTTGTATTCATAACAAAGTAAGACACAGACTAATTTCTTTGATCTTTTCACACTTTGCTGCTTGAAAATCTATAATTTTTTTTTCTCTTTGTTAAAAAAAAACAAAAAAACCTGTCATCTATATTCTGAAGAATGAATGGCAATATTATGAATAGAAGTCACCTGATTTTGCAAAAGTAGAAAACAGTTTTTCCATATCATTAAATGTCGGTAACATATGCATAGTAAAAATCTTAGTATTACTATAAATGTTTGCGATTTTATAAATTGAAGTGAGCAACTTTATTTGCAGGCTTGCTAGTTGTAGTATAATTTAATTAGTTTTAGTTTATATTTTCACTTAATTTATTCTCTTTTCATGGTTAGTAAAACAAACTCCATTCTCAAAATGATCAGGGCAAAAACTTTCAAAAAGATTCATGGGCAAATTGTTTATTTTTTTTCTTAAGTTGTCCCATTTGAAATTCTATATTAACCTGCTACATTATAAATACAAATATATACACACATGCAAATCCACAGGAACAGCACTCCACTCCAGACTTTTATAATGTTCCTAATGAAAGTTTAATATAACTGAAATGTTGGATTAGAGCGTTTGATGTGCTATTCAAACTTGTCATGTTATTTTTTGCATGAATACATGATATGGTTCCCTATTGCAGCCCTCATAGTAATTTCATTAACACAGAACTATGAACATCATCATGTGATTAAAAGATAGCATATGGCACTAAATCTGGTTATATGAAAAAATGTTATAGAAACTATTAGGCTACAAGGAAAAAGATAGGAATTTAAGAGATTGATCAAAGAAGAAGTTAGTAACTGATGGTTGTAACATTCAGAGATTTTATTTTCTAAAATATAGATGTAGTATCACGTGTGTCTCTAGGAGAGAAAATGGGATTTAATGATCATTATTTAGGCTCCAGAACAGAACTAGACCATAATAAAGTTTTTATATGTTGGGGCAATGGTTACTTTTGTGGAATAAAGAAACATTACTCTGACTAACCTGTGACAAAGGGCCTGATCCTGAGCTACGGCCG
>WWET01000408.1:271537-290687 GCA_011038615.1 Limnodynastes dumerilii
TCGCTAGTGCGGCGGGCGTAGCTCTAATGCGCATGCGCCGGGCAGATGTTGAGCGGCGTTACTATGGAAACGCCCGATCTACGATCGGGCGTCCATAGTAGCGGCTTTGGGACGCTGGAGGGGACGTCCTCCAGCGTCCCAACGCTCACGTTACTCCTGGAGGGCGGGGGGAGGTAAGTAAATGAGGCTAGGAGGGCTGGCTAGGCGGCCATACGCTCCTGTGTGAGCGTATGGGCCGCTTCCTTACGCCGGGCGAAGCTAGGGTAGCCTTCACCCGGCGTAAGGAAGGGGCCATACGCCCGCACAGGGGGAGTGCCAGGGGGGAGTCAGCGATGTAACGCTGAGCGTTAGCACGCTCAGCGCTACATCGTTGTTCTGGATCAGGCCCAAAGTACTAATTGGTAGGTCGAGTGCTGGAACAATTTTACACATACATTAATGCAATAGATATACAGACAGTAGATCAGAAATATAGAAATTCACAATTCAAAGGGGAAAAGAAAAAAATATATAAATTCAGGCATAAAGAGACCAAACATACAATAAAAATAAGCCAAGTGAGATTACAGGAGATTAGAATGTGTAGTAGAAGAAAACGTTCATAGGTCTAAAAACAGGAGGGGCCAGATTTACTAAGCTGCGGGTTTGGGAACATGGAAATGTTGCCCATAGCAACCAATCAGATTCTAGCTCTCACCTTCCTATTACATACTAGAGAATGTCAGTTAGAATTTGATTGGTTGCTATGGGCAACATCTTCACTTTCCCAAACCCGCAGCTTAGTAAATTTGGCCTGAGAAATGAATGTGATAAAGGAGACAAAGAAACTGCACACTACCTAAATAACTATTTATTCTCTATGCTTAGCGTTGAACATTCTAAGCATTCTAAGGGATCACCTACAGAGAAGGAAAAATACATACTTGGAAGATGGTGTATACATAACATATAACATATACCCAATAACAATTATCTTAAGTGCAAGGAATGAGGCTGCTATAGAGACCAGAGGTGAGTGGGTTCAAGGAATCCACCTCTACTCCTGCAGTGTTATTATACCTCTAATGCCCCACTCTCAAAAGAATAGAGTGAAGGCTAGGGCCATCTTAACAGCATTATAGGCCCATTCACAAGAATACAAATTTTTACCAAATTTTTGGCGCATTATAAGCTTTCATGCATTTCAACATATGAATGATAAGACATCACACTGCCCCCTTCATCACACTGTTGCCCCCTTATTATCACAATGTTTTATCACACTGTGCCCACATTCACACTTTTCCCCCTTCTTGTGTGTCTCTACAGTCAGCCCAGCCAGTCCTTCTGTCCCATTCTTGAATGTCCAGTCAGTTCTCTGTCCTCTCCTTATGTATGTCCAGTCAGATTTCTGACCCCTCCTTATGTATGTCCAGTTCGCTTTTTGACCCCTCCTTATGTATTTCCAGTCAGCATTACCTCCTTATGTATGTCCAGTCAGCCTTCTGCCCCCTCCTTATTTATGTCCAGTCAGCCTTCTGCCCCCTCCTTATGTATATCCAGTCAGCCTTCTTTCCCCTCCTTATTTGTCCAGCAATCCATACGAACTCTTATTTCTTGACTTTCTTACCTGTTTTGAAGTCTTTTTCTTTTCTCCATGGCCTGACCTAGGTCACACCAGCGTCATTATGATGGTTATGCAGTTGCACAAAGACACAGACATATAGTGCCACGCACTACAGTATGCCTGTGTCGAGTGCTGGCTTATTACTAAAGCGGAGTAGCCACGTGGTGTGTCAGGAGTGCTTGGCACTATATGACTGTGTCACTGTGTGACAGTAAACACATGGGGCATGATGCCGGCGATCTAAGTGGAAGCTTTGATTTATATAATAATAGGTGGAGCAGTGGCTGTGGATTTCACTGGCTGCCCCTAGGGAGTTGGTTACCCCAGTTCCCCAGCAGAAATGCAGGACAGTCAGTCTAATAATGTCTTGACTGCTGGGGCCAGGCAGCAGTGCTCAAGTGCACAAGTCTAGGGCCCCTAGACTTGTGGGGCCATGAACCAAGTGGAAGAGATGGCCCTGGTGAAGGCCCCTACGCAGTTAAAGTTATTAAATAAGACCAAATGCATTTTATATAAAGCCATTAATTTTATTTGCAATTCCTTAACATAAATGGTGACTTGTTTAGAAATATTTAGACTTAATTTAGAGTTATTTAGAATCTAGGTCCAGATTCACAGTTATGTAGTTTTAATCTTACGTACAGAAATGGTACGCAGATAGCGTAAATAAGCTACTACGCATGTGTCTTAAAACAACATATGTAAGACGAAAACGACATAACTGTGAATCCGAACCCAAGTGATTATTGGGCCTGATTCAGAGGCTGAAAATAAGAACTTAAAGTTACACCTGGGCAAAATAATGTTGATTTCAGGGGGAGTCAAGTTAATTTTATTGTATGCATGCAGGGAGAATGCTTTGCTTTTACTTATTGCACACAGATACCTGATCAGCTTCACTTTTAAACTGCTAATTAGACTTGAGCTGGGAAACATCACCTTTTAACTATAATACTGTTGCAACAAATGAAATTTGACTCCCCTGAAATCAACATGGTTTAGCCCAGGTGTAACTTTAAGTTCTTATTTTCAATCTCTGAATCAGGGCCTATATCTTCCTGGAGTAAGAATGAGACTTTTTTTTTACAAAAAAATGGGAACTTTTATCGGTCCTTCAACATATGTGTGAACAAAAATCCCACCTGCTACATATTTAAAAACACTTAATTTGGAATGATTACATTTATTAATGTCTTATGTGAAATAATCCTTGGAATTTCTTAGATGGCTTGGTTATGGATTTATAATCCCACTTCGTTAGCTTGAATTTGTTTCTTCATTATTTACTTCATGTGTCTTAGCATTGTGTACTCTTTTCCTCTTGTTCTGTATATATTTTGTGTGGTTCATTTATCAGTTTCGGTAAACTATGAGATCTGAAAGAGAAACACAGAGTATTCGTAAATCCAGCACAATATTTAACATGTACATGTGTCCATCCTTCACTGCAATATTTCAACATAGGAAATGATATTTCATAATTGCAATTATGCTTATTATAATTTCCATAGACACTCAATTTGACTGGAGAACCAAGCATTTCGCAAATGGCTTCCTTTTTGAACTATAAGTATAAATTCTTATCCTACAAGTGCTTTTTATTATATAAGTTACCAACAAAATGATAGCGTTATAAAATCAAAACCATGTTAAGTGTGGAGCTATTAGGGGAGCATT
This sequence comes from Limnodynastes dumerilii, assembly GCA_011038615.1. Classification (NCBI taxonomy): domain Eukaryota; kingdom Metazoa; phylum Chordata; class Amphibia; order Anura; family Limnodynastidae; genus Limnodynastes; species Limnodynastes dumerilii. Next base: position 274,821 of record WWET01000408.1, read on the forward strand.
TTTCAGAAGAAATCAAAGGAAGTAAAGTAACACGATATAACACAAAAGGTACCTGACTTAGACTACTTAACAAATGGCTCAGTTTGCTTTTATTATCAATTTTAGCGGTAATTATACTAGCCAGACTGCTCCTCACTAATATTTACTAATATTTACTAATACTCATGATGACATGCAAGCCAGGTGCAATCTTCTGAGATTTTCAACAGTTTCCAAAGTCTTAGTAATCCTCATTCAAAGGATGATGCATTCGCAGTGGCTTTTTCCTGGACTTAGAATATATCTAAGTCCCAAAAGGAAAAACATTACACACTTGCAGTGTATTCCTATCAGGTTTTGGAAATCTTCTGAAACTGGTTGTTCAGGTCATTTAGGTACGTTTAGACTGCTTTTTGCTTTGAATTTTTTCCAATTGTGTCCATGGGGTATATTTACAAAGGGCGATTTTGCAGAAATCGCCTAAACTCACGTGAGTTTGCAGTGAGAATGAAATCACCGTATTTACAAAAGGTAAACTCACGTGAGTTTAGGCCTCTGGAAAATCGCCACCCCTAAAATCGCGACTGTGATTTTTTCAATGTTATACATACAACTCACTGCATTCATAAAGGTCGCTTTGACTAACTCACAGTCAAGTGTGCACAAAACATACATATAAAAATACAATGTGTTCTTGTGTAATAAACACTCTGGCCTCTGACATCATCATTTAAATAAAAGGCTGCCCCCTAGTGACAGAATGGCATTTGCAGAAGCAGAAAGAAGAGAAGGAGGAGCCAGACCCCGACATGGCAAGATATGAAGAGCCAGAGGAACCGGAGCTGAACAACGGGGAGAAGACTGCAAGCCGACGCCAGACTACAATCAAAAGAAGAAGATTCTTCACTTCAAACAACTTCTCCCAAGACAGATGACAGCAAACGGTGAGTGAAAAAATGTTTTATTATATTTATTATACCACACAATACATTACATGACACTTAGTATAGGACACGGACCACCGGAGGTAAGTGGACACATTATCGGTTAATATTAGTTAGGGAAAAGGTTTATTACTCAAGAACACATTGTATTTTTTATATGTATGTTTTGTGCACACACAATTTTTTTTTTTACGCTGCAAATCGCTAGAAAATCGCGGCGAAACGTTGCGAATTGAATTTCACAGCAAAAAATTGCCCTTTGTAAATATACCCCCATATGTACAAGAAGCACCATTGATGCCCTCTTCAAAAGGGCTTTATACCAGCCAGTGTCAAATTGGCTCACAAATCAATTGCTTCTGCCTCGCCTAGGAGAAGCAATGGATCATCCAGAGGACGAAGTCGCAGCAGTGTATGCTAAGTATTTATCTAACACAAACCCTTATCCCAATCCTCACACTAACACTCTTCTTCCATTACCCTAACCCTAACCATCAGACTCCCTTCCCCGCAGCCTGACCCTAAGATTCCCTTCCCCGCAGTCTGACCCTAAGACTCCCCTCCCCGCAGCCTGACCCTAAGATTCCCTTCCCCACAGTCTGACCATGAGGGGTATATTTACTAAATGCGATTTTGCCCAAATCACCTCAACTCCCGTGAGTTTGAAGGCGATTTGGTCATCACCGTATTCACTAAAGGCAAAGTCCCGTGACTTTTGCCTTTAGCAAATTCAACTCGCCAAACATCGCGGGACAAAAATCGTCCAGATGTTTGGCATTGAAAACATACAGATCACCGGATTCACTAAAGGCGATTTGTCTAAATCGCCTTTAGTTCACCGGCAAATCACAGAAAAACAACTTGCAGGATCTGTTGGGCGCTTTTAATCTATTTGACATGTGTTTTTCTGTGAGTAAAATCCAAGCTGCCCCCTAGCGACTGAATGGTCAGTAGCAGCGCCATGGAAGTAGAAGCAGGAGCCTGTCCACGTGTCAAGTACCAAAGAGGCCGAGGAGCGGAACAGAACACCGGGAATGCTACTTCAATCAACCGGAGGACAGTCTCCAAGCAACTGAAGAAGAATCAACTCATCAAGCAATCTCTTTCCAAGAATGATGACAGCAAACGGTGAGTGACAACATTTTTTATTATTTTTTTACACCACACAGTACATTCCAATACATTTAGTATAATAAATGCACACATTAGGGGGAATTATTATTCAGGGAAAATGTTTATTTTACATACACACTTATAGTAATGTATAACTGTATATTTTGTGTAGACTGTATTTTTTTTTTACACGCACCACACACAGCGAATTTCTATAGACAAGCACCGCAATTTAACCCTTGTAAAATCGCCGCATTCTGCTGGTGTTTAAAAAATTCACAGGCAACTCGCAGCTTAGTGAATTCGGTGAATTCAGGCTGTAAATTACGGCGACATCCAACGAATTGAAATCGTTGGAAAAAATCTCCTTTTGTAAATATACCCCCAAGACTCCACTCCTCACAGCCTGACCCTAAGAGTACCCTTCCCCGCAGTCAAACCCTAAGACTCCCCTCCCTGCAGCATAACCATAAGACTCCCTATAGTCTCCCATTGTACACTCACCTGTCCGGTCTGGTTCGATGGGTTTTGCAGCGGCGGTTTTGAAAATAATGAATTGATAGTATGCCGAAAAATAAATTTGCCATACTTATCCATTAATTCAAAACTTTCTAATCACTAATATTTTAGAAATAGAGACAGCCGAAAATAAGTTTTTAACTGTCTGTATTTCAAAAATAAAATTTTCTTTGTGGAGAATGCATTTTAAATGTAACGATCTGCTGGCCCACATTCGGCCAACAATTCACTTCAATTTTTGTAGATAAAGGCCATTTTCACAGACTTAAATGCTTACTGTATATTAAAAATGTGATAATTATTCATGTAAGTAATCAGAGTAGACATTATTGGTTTTAATTTATTAACTTAATAAATTAAGGGTAAAGGTAGCTTTACCTTGGAAATCCATTGGCTTCATGCGTATGATCCTGAAGGTCCCTATTTCGAGTCTCTGGTAATAAGAAACAAAGAAAACCAGCAACAATGGGACCACTGCCATAAATGGCTAATGGTATCGCATGGTGATATTTGTCCAAGAGCCTAATTAGAGGAGCGCTAATCCCGGCCACACGGGCTGTCATGGAGCAGAGTCCCACTCCATTCTGCCTGCAGAAGCACAAAGCATTTACATGCACATCAATAAACACTACTATTTACATTAATAATTCCGTTATTCAGCAGTTCAGAGTCAAGGAAAATAATGAAAATAATTACAATTCAGCCAGGTGTTCTTAGACATTAATACTATGAGACAGATACATTCTGTTGCCACAATACATTAACTTGGGTGTGTATTGCCGGTACCATGGTCTGTTTTGTGACAGTTAAATGGCGACTGCTGGCAATTGCCGGGATTCTCCATTTTTGACAGCGGCAGTGCCATGACTCCTGGAGAGTGATCTGCTGACAGGTAAGCACTTTTATCCTAGCCTTACCCTTAACCCTCTCCTAACCCTAACCCTCTGTTCCCCACAGCCTAAACCTGGGTACACACTACCCTTTGTTGCTAACAATCCAATCTCTTTAACGTTTTTTCTAACAACTGACTCCCATGATTTTTCTGCCAATGCATTGTTCATCTGGCAAATTAAGCTGTCTATAAAATCTGTAAAAATCTATAAAAAGGAACGATTCACACAATATCGTTTGATCGTGCATGCCTAAACACTTCAATGATATCGTGTGAATCGGTCGTGTAATCGTTTGATTGGAAGGATTATCGTTGGAAAAAAGTGTAGTGTGTACCCAGCAAAACCCTAACCTTTCCCTTTTCCTTCTCCAGGCACTGCAGCCTGTTGCTATTGGGAGCAGGTGTATAGCAACTTTCTATGTGTCGATCATTTCTGTTATGATACAGCCACCATTCAGCTGGCGACTGTATCACTGCCGAAATATAGGCGGCTGGATCGGCAAATACACCCCTATTAGCTTGCAGAATTCTACTCATCCTGCATGTTCTCATCAAAGAATCATTTGCCAAGATCGCATAAATGTCAGATACGTTTGTAAATAGCTCACCTGATGACTGTGGGGAATAACTCGGCAGCATATACATAACAGACTGAATAAGAAGACGCACTTGCAAATTTTCCAATTACTGCAAGTACTGTAGTTACAATAGATAAGTCTGTAAAAAAAATATTATATTTTTTATGATCTACAATTATGATATATTTATTATTCAGAGGAATAAAACGATAATCTATGAGATATATTTAAATATATATGTCCTGCCCCTCAATTTATTTTTGCTGTATTTAGTGTGGATGCATATATTATGACATCGTATAGCAATTGCTGTCATAGCACAAATAGGTGTATCTGGGGAGTTCATATACAAGCAGAACACATCAGCCATTATTTCCCTTTCACATAAGACTATTCACTATAAGACTTTATAGATATTCTACTAAAATACTGCTTGATAAGACCTCAGTTATGGATGTGTCTCTCTGCTCCAATAATCTGTTTTGCGACAGGTCACATTCCCGCAATGAAATGGTGAGCGTGGACTGTTTGCAGTATTTTGCGATGAGACAGCACGGATAGTGCGAGAGCTCTGGATTTAAATGTTCCAATGGCGACTGTTACTGTTTTAGTCAGCCTAACCTAACCATCCCCTTCCCTATCCTTAACCAGTCCCTGCCCCTACTCCAGGTGTGGGTCACCGCTGAAAACTGCCCTTTTTCAAAGGCGGAGAAACCCTTTTTTGCCAAGGAGTAGCAATCGATTCATTGAAGAAGGATGATGCAGCAGCAAATGGTGAGTATTAATGGAACCCCAACCCTTATCCTAATCCTTACCTTAACCCTTCCCTTCTATTACCCTAACCCTCCCCTTCCATTACCCTATCCCTACCCTTCTACGACCCTAACCATCACTTCCCCGCAGCCTGACCCTAAGACTCTCTTCTCCGAGTCTGACCCTAAGACTCTCTTCCTTGCAGCCTGACCCTATTACTCCCTTCCCCATAGCCTGACCCTGAGATTCCCCATAGAGTATTACTGCCTAAAGACTCCCCTATTATACTCACTTGTCTGGTCTGGCCCAGTGCGATGGGCCTGTGGCAGCGGTTTCCAAACGAATGAATGGGTAAGTATGCTGATCGGCAGACTTACCTATTCATTAAAAAGAGTTTGAATTAGCGCTATTTTTGAAATACAGACAGACGAAAATTAACTTTCAGCTGTCTTTATTTCAGAAACAGCATTTTCGAGGCAGCGACTACATTCCCTCTACCCCTAACCCTAACCATCCCTTATTAGCAGCCTAACCTTAAATATCCCCTCTTCACATCCTAACCTTAGCCACCCCCTTCTAGCAGCCTATCCTTAACCATGCCCTTCCTGCAGCCTTAGCATTGTAAACTGACCAATGTTGAAATAGAAACATTCACCATTGTCTCCATGCCAAAGTAAAACTATTCTTAATTGGAGCGCTCTTGGCAGTGAGACAGCCGCGATTAGGCTGTCAGCTGTTTCATTGTTGTAAATGGGTTTTCTACAACAACAACGACATCCCCTTAGTTATATCACATTATTCAGAGAACAGAAATTTTAGGGATACAGTATGGTCTATAATTTATTTCCTCTCCTTTAGATTGGAACATTTTTTTAAAATTTTTATGCTATTGTATATTTAATAAAATATAACTTTACAGTTTTTAAATCATGTTTGGACTGGATTCACACATCCGTGTTTACTAAGTACGCGTTTTTACGCACGCACATAGCAAGGAAACACTCATGACACTCCCCTAGCACGGATGGGTTTTCGGTGACTTACGCTTCCATAGGACACCCTTATCTTTACTTGTGTACTTACGCACGTATCTTACTTACGTACGTGCGTAACTTACTAACCGCGCCCTCAAAAGCCCATTTAAATGCCTCCCCCGCCTACTTTCAGGTAACTTTGAACATACGGAAGACAACCACGCCCCTCCATACGTATGTCCCTAAGTGCGATTCACAAATCCGTGCCTAAAGGACTTACGTGCGTAAATACTACATAATTTGTATGGAAAGAGTTACTACGTATGCGCAGATAATTCGCTCCTAAAAATACGTATGCAATCTTACGCAAAAAACATATCTGTGAATACGGCTCGTTACCTTTCTAGAAATCACAGATTTTTAACAGGAGTATTTTCACGGCGTGTAGCAAAATGATTGCTTGCATGACAGATTTGTTTATGATGTTATGTGAAGTTAAAGAGCCAAGGACCCCATAGGGTCACAGGGCCCATAAACAGCAGGCAGGTGCCTCAATTCAGGCATCTGGCAGCCAGGGGTTAGTGGGTTTTGCATTGGGGGTGGTTAGGATAGGAGAGGAAGGGATAGGATAGTTAGTCCAGTTGGGTGGATTTTTTGACTGGGTCAGTAAAGTATTAGATAGAGGGGGAGCTGTAGACATAGCTTATCTAGATTTTATTAAGGCTTTTGACACTGCCACATTGCAGACTGTTAAATAAGCTGGAAACTTTTGGATTGGACTTAAAGATAGTTGCATGGGGCCTGATCCAGAGCAACGACCGCAAGCGAGCGTACGATCATCGTATGCGAAAATTCGGGAAAAAATTTGCAACGCGCATGCCCAGTATGACAGCTTCCGGTCGCCTGGGCGTCATGAGCGAATAGCGGTCGTATTGTGAGCGAATTTTTCGCTCGATGGGCGTGTGTTCAGTACGATGGTCGCCTTGGCGCCCGTTTTACTACAGGGAGGCGGGGATAGCCATTTAAATTGTACAGTATGGGCGTGCTAAGCCCGCACGCTCAGCGTATTTTGTGCGAATTTTCGTACGGCCGACGGTCGTACCCAGTGTAGGGTATAGGCGTCGTAAGCAGGTACTTTACTATGGGAGTGTTAGGGGCGTGTATGTTTATTCGCACGGGCGAACGTACGCATTCGCCCGTCGGACGGCAATTTCGTAGCTCTGGATCAGGCCCATTGTGATGGTCTCATGACATTTGGTCACTACACTTCCTTGAAATGAAGTGCAGGGGTGTATGCACCAAACAATTGTCGAAAACATATCATGGATGACTATCTATTATACAGTTACTGCGTATATTTAGGAATTTCTTGCAAGGTCACACACTAGTGGAGCTTCGCGGTGCTGTATAGCTGTGTATATTTCTGAATTTAGACGCTGGTATTAAATGGAAGAGGTAAACTGTAGCTATTTTTTATGTGGATGTTGCGCTATGGGGATTAATTGAATATTTAATGTATCATATGTATTATAATTTTGCGAAGGTAAATTTATGCAAAAATATCTCAAACTTTCATGACGTTTGTTTTTTTAAATTTATTTTTTAAACATTTTAAACAATATATATGTTGATTAGGTTTGCTCATAACTTCCATCTTTACAATTCTTTATAGACAAACAGTTGATTTGTTGTTTTAATGTAATGTAATTAGCTGCAGTTTTTGGATGGTATGCTTTTCTTCAAAAATTCATTATGAATGCAAACATTATGTAGATGTGTTTATGATCTAAAGATTTTCTCTATCAGATATGTGTGTAGTGTATTTTATGTTGACTATTTTGTTCATATTTGTTTTTTCACATTTGCTTTGTTTGCTATACAAAACTATTTGAAAATATAATTTCAAAGACTACTACAACAATTTCATTATCAACACTTGTCGTCTGGCTTTCAAATACATCAAGGGTTGTGACCAGCTAGAGGAGGGTGGCATTTTTCAAAGGAAGAGATGTAATAGAACACGAGGGCATGGATATAAACTGGAGGGTGGTAGATTCAAAGGAAATGTGCCGAAAAATGACTTCACTGAAAGGGTGATAGATAAGTGGAATAACCTCCCATCTGATGTGGTTGCGGCTAACACAGTAGAACAGTTTAAACATGCTTGGATAAATATAAGGATATCCTAAATCTCAAACTAATTTAAGGGTAATTAGGGACTAGGGTCAGTATAATTTTAAATAAGCAACTGGGCAGACTGGGGCCATGTGGCTCTTATCTGCCGTCACTTTCTATGTTTCCTTTAGCCGATCGCCTTCCAGTTGCTGGGGTGATCTAGTTTAAGTGGGTCGATTGTCTTGCTGGAGGATGGGACGGGGCGCCAAGGTCAAGGTGGATAACCTGTGGTAAGATGGTATTGCTGAACCCCCCAACTGCTGTTGAGCCACCTAGTTCTGGTGACTTAACTACAGTCACCGTAATTTAATAAATACTGTGATCCCTTTTTAAACCCAGCTATTGTGTCTGTCTCTTTATTTCATTTAGGCGTGCCTGACTGCCTGGTGAGTGATTGGGCACTATACCGTTTTCTGTTTAATCCTTTTGACAGGTTCAGCATGAGGGTTTATTGCAATATGTTTAGTTTAAAAAAAATCTAGAATGACATTTTTGACTCGATGGCCAAATACATTCTGAACTCCAGTTGCAAGGATAGTGTGCTATTCTTCTAACAAGGCCCCTTTTATTTTACTTCTGTCCTCATAATTCATGCAGGAGACAAATACATATATAACCAGTAACAATGTATAAGACCAGAGAAATCATGTAGCTAAAACAAGGACTAAGGGCCTGATTTACAACACCGGACACATTGCATAAACGTCCGGTGTTTACCGTTTTTGACTACTGCGCATGTAATCTACATATCTTTTCAATACGTAGATTGCGTATATGCAACACGTCCGGTGCTGTAAATCCGGCCCTAAATTTCAGAGGCACAGGAGATATTGGAAGTTAGTCAGTCCAGCTTTAGCAACAGCCCCACTGATGACCCACTAGATAAGTATGTAGGAAAAGTATATGTAGTGCAAATATAAAGCAAGGCCCAAGCAGGCAGATATCAAGTAATGTCAGGGGTCAGGCAGTAAAACTTGTCGATACTCTCTTATCTATTCCAGGAATCCAGCCAGTTATTTAATGATCTGAAGTGTTTTAGTCTTATAGCTCTATAGATATGTTATACATAATTTATCTTAAGGTAAATTATTTAGAATTGGGTAGAATATTGATATGTATAATAAAGTATAGTTATACAGTTTCCATTGTGTGTAATACATGTGGGGTATATTAGGACATGGCACACTACATAAAGTACATGTGGCGATACATTAGGCATTTAGTTATGGCACATACTATAATATATGGGGTATATACTGTATTAGGCTTTGGGAATGGCACATTATATACAGTATCGCCAGATCCCTGTTATATCCTGTTTTTATTATAGTACGTAGTACTAGTAATACCCAGACCCATAATATATCCCATTATTTTTTAGTATGTGCTAATCCCAGATCATATATATATAGGGTGCTCAATGTTGACAGAGATCTGTGAATTGGAAAGCTAATCACAAACCATTGAAGATTTTTTGAAGACCATTGAAGTCCCGGCATATGTGAAGTAGCTGCCTTTTGGGACTTGTAAAAGTTCAAGTCCTGAAAGGCAAAATCACTGCGCATGTGCCAGGATTAGAGACAGACGTGTGCCCGGTCAGGTAAGTTATCTATCTATATCTATCTATCTATCTAGATATATAGATAGATATATATATCTATATCTATATATCTTCATATGTGCGGCACTCCTCTCAGGATATAATGTGCATCTGTGCCTTGGCAGGTACTTAAAGCAAAGTCCAGAAATATAGTAGAAGTTACCCGGCACTAGACGTCTTGAAAAAGAAATACACGGAGTCCAAGTCAGGGTGAATTCCGACGTTTCAGAGTTTATTTATAACTCTTTCATCAGGGATACAGTTTCAACAGTGTAACAAACGGGTTTAAATACCCTCGAGTGAGCGTCCTAAGGCCCACGTGTCGGCAGCTTCCGGTGGTACAACCCCCTCAGACTGAGCCAATCAGCTGTGAGGCGTCCCTCCGTTGTCATGACGACACAGGGGGCCCGGCCGCCCGTGCAGAAAGTAAACAGTGCAGCGTGCTAACCGGAGTTTGTGACAGGATCGCATCAATCAGACTGCTGTACTGCAGTCTCGATCCGCGTGTGTACAGACATGAATACTACAGTGACGGTCAAACAGTATTTTAGTGACTATGTTCAGAGTTAAGAACATATAGTGGGTTACATATCGGCAATAGTGGCCGACATGGGTGTACACAAATTATGTGCAACATGTGTGTAGCCAAATGTGATCACAAAATAGAACTAACGGTTAAAAACCAGCATAATTACATCCGGGGAGGGGGAGGGAACAGGGCTCATGATGGTGTATAGTAGAGATAATACCCCTACAATGGGGCTGCAGACCTTATAATCCATATTATTGATTAACTCTATAGACAAGAGAGGCAGCAGCGGGGCTTATTAAGCCCATGACGGACCTGGCTGAGGGATAGGCTAGAGAGCCCCAATTACAGTAAACGGTAGATATATGATCAGGAGGGAAATGTCACATCTTAAACAGAAAAATATGAAACGTTTTAAGCAAAGACGTCGCCACCCTCTAGCACATCTGGAATCCGAACTATCGAGCTCGGCATCGGCGAGCGAGGCAGAATCAGCTGCTGAGATACCCAGCATTACACCATCTTCACAGCATAAGCCCCCTTTAGGGGTGAATACCCGCGCCCAGATGGGACGCGGGGCAGAAGGACGAGGAGATCACGGCCAACGAGGAGGGGGAGGCAGAACCAGAGGGGCAAGGGGACGTGCACGCAATCAACACTAGTGTTTAACCTCTCCAGTAAAACCCTTACCCAAACACATATGGACGTGCTTAATAAAGGGGTATCATTTGTACCCACGACTAGCCCTGACCCCCTTACATGGAGGGTGGAAGTGAATAAACTGAGCAGACTATTGAGACTGAAAGAACATTTCAATCATCAGGACAACAGTATGCCGACCACTACACCGTTTAAACCCACCTCCACGTACGACCCCCCATCATACAATGCCTCAATTAAAACTTTCTCACGGATCCTCTTGGAGCAGGAGAAATCATTTAAAACCCACACACAAGTACCCAATCTGTCGAGAAATGAAAAGGCAGCATTGAAAGATCTCTCTGAAGATGTGTCTATCGTCATACGCCCGGCCGATAAGGGGGGTGGTATTGTTCTGCAGAACCGCACGGACTATGTGCAAGAAATCGATCGCCGACTGTCAGATCCAACAGTATACATGCGACTCACAACCAACCCTACGGTCCAATACAAGCAGGAATTACACCAAGTTTTGCTCAATGCAGTGGAAGAGAACCGTATCTCTAAAGATCTATGCCTATTCATCATGCAAGAACATCCTAAGGTACCCCTCTTGTACACCACACCCAAAGTCCATAAATCCCTGGTACAACCACCAGGAAGGCCGATTATATCGACAAGAGACTCTATCTTTTGTAAATTGTCTAAAGTACTGGACTTCCATCTTCAACCCCTGGTCAAGAATTGCAAGTCCTTCATAGGGGATACCACGGACCTTCTTAACAGACTTAATTCCCTGGATCACCTACCACCGGGTGCCATGTTAGCCACGGCCGACGTCACTAGCCTATATACGTCCATCCCGCAAGATGAAGGACTGCGGGCGGTGGAAGATCTTATTTCCAACAACTCCCTCTATACAGGCCCTGATGTAGAACTGTTCATGTCCCTGCTGTCCAAAACTCTAAAGCAAAACTATTTTTTGTTTAATGGGCAATTCTATCGCCAATTAAATGGATGCGCCATGGGATCATCGGTAGCTCCGGCTTTCGCTAACATCTTTATGAATGCCTTCGAGATACAAAACATCTATAGTCACCCCAAGTTTATTGCCCAGTGTCTATTCTACTGTCGATACATCGACGACCTCCTATTCATATGGAGACCTGGAGGGGAGGACTTTGATACATGGATACAAGAGCTGAACTCATTGAATACCCCCATCAAGTTTACATGTCAAGTTGAACAACAATCTATTAACTATCTGGACGTCAGGATCACGATCAAAGAGGGCCTGATTATCACCAGCTTGTTTTCCAAAGCCACCGATCGCAACAATCTGCTGCGAGCAGATTCCTTCCACCCACCCTCCCTCAAATATAGCTTACCTTATTCACAAATGATCCGGGTGCACAGAATCGTCTCTGATCAGACACAGTGGGAGCTGCAGATGGCAACCATGATAAATAAATTTGTGGAAAGGGGATACTGTAAAAACAACTTGTTAAAGCTGAAAGAGAAGGTGGCAGCGATACCCAGGGAGCGCACGTTGATCCCTAAGGAGAAGAAAAACATTGGCCCAAGACTACCTTTTGTACAGCAATACAGTACATCAAGCCAACGAATAAGAACCACCTGCAAAAAATGGTGGCCATTGATCACGGAAGACCCGGCGTTATCGTCACTACAACAACATTCTATCATGCCATGTTACCGGAGAGGGAAGAATCTAAAAGACATCCTTGTGAAATCGGATGTAACCATCAAGCCAAAACTCACAGTGAAAACAGGGTGCTTCAAATGTATTAAATGCACCACATGTAGATACATGCAAACTGGACAGTACTTTAATCACCCCCACTCAGGAATGAAAATCAGTATCAACAACCATCTGACGTGTATGTCCACATTTGTCGTGTACTTAATCCAATGCCCGTGCGGACTGGCATACGTCGGCAAAACCCGCAGAACATTCCGGGAGCGTATGGCCCTGCATAGAAGCAGCATCAGGACAGCTCTAGCGAAAGGCACAAGTGAGCAACCGGTCGCCAGACACTTCATGACAGCTGGACACTCATTAGCAACCTTGAGGTACAGAATTATTGACACTGTTCCGTTAAGCACACGTGGGGGTGATCGAGATAAACTCCTGTTACAAAGGGAGACGAGATGGATCATCAAACTCAACACTCTCGCCCCACATGGTCTTAATGAAAATGTAAATTTATCTTGTTTTAACTGATGTGATGTTTATTAACCTATGAGATGCCTAATACAGATAGTTCATGATGCGTGGTACCACTCAACAGGCACCCACTATTTCCTGTGTGCTTACTATTTTCTGACAAACTGCTTAATAGGTGTGCTTTTTCATCCATATGCCAGCATGAGTCAGGCCCTCGATGCTAGGGGGTATGCACCCTATAACCCATCTTTCACTATAGCGGCTGATGCCTATTCATGCCAGATCATATGCCTGGCAGCACATATATCTTTTTGCCCCCCTTACCACGGGGATCACTGAGCCTTGTTGACAGTCAAAGTCTCTGTGACATGTCCCTCCAGATCATATATCTACCGTCTACTGTAATTGGGGCTCTCTAGCCTATCCCTCAGCCAGGTCCGTCATGGGCTTAATAAGCCCCGTTGCTGCCTCTCTTGTCGATAGAGTTAATCAATAACATGGATTATAAGGTCCGCAGCCCCATTGTAGGGGTATTATCTCCACTATACACCATCATGAGCCCTGTTCCCTCCCCCTCCCCGGATGGAATCATGCTGGTTTTTAACCATTAGTTCTATTTTGTGTTCACATTTGGCTACACACATGTTGCACATAATTTGTGTACACCCACGTCGGCCACTGTTGCCGATATGTAACTCACTGTATGTTCTTAACTCTGAACATAGTCACTAAGATACTGTTTGACTGTCACTGTAGTATTCATGTCTGTACACACGCGGATCGAGACTGCAGTACAGCAGTCTGATTGATGCGATCCTGTCACAAACACCGGTTAGCACGCTGCACTGTTTACTTTCTGCACGGGCGGCCGGGCCCCCTGTGTCGTCATGACAACGGAGGGACGCCTCACAGCTGATTGGCTCAGTCTGAGGGGGTTGTACCACCGGAAGCTGCCGACACGTGGGCCTTAGGACGCTCACTCGAGGGTATTTAAACCCGTTTGTTACACTGTTGAAACTGTATCCCTGATGAAAGAGTTATAAATAAACTCTGAAACGTCGGAATTCACCCTGACTTGGACTCAAACCATAATGTAGCATTTAATAGAGGCAAGCCTGAGGCTCTGTTAACAAGTCATATAGTGAGAGGAATTAATACCTATGTTCCGTGAATCAATTGTCCATACAGCAAATAACATAAAATATTTTAAATATACAGGCATAAAGATGCAGAGGAACAGATGCACCTCAAACACAACGGTATCAATGAAATAAATGCATGCGACTGTACCGGGTTCTGGGTTGCATTGCGGCACGTGCGGTGACTGGGGCTGCACATTGGTGGGGTAAGTGGGATTGCTATTTGCACTTATGTATATATTGTCTGTATTCACTGTCTGCATTCATGTATGTCCCTGATGAAAGAGGCAGTTGCCCTCTGAAACATCGGAATAAAACTGGATTGAAGTTCTCTTTGCTGTATTGGTCTGTGAGTGACACTTACTTTTTGACATATATATATATATATATATATATGTATATATATATATATATATATATGTATGTATGTATCCCTGATGAAAGAGTTATAAATAAACTCTGAAACGTCAGAATTCACCCTGACTTGGACTCCGTGTATTTCTTTTTCAAGACGTCTAGTGCCGGGTAACTGCTACTACATCTTTGGACTTTACTTTAAGTACCTGCCAAGGCAAGGCACAGATATATACCCTGAGAGGAGTGCCACACATATGAAGATATATATATATATATATATATATATATATATATATATAGTGTTTCCAGCTCTGTGGTGGGATTTCTCATGCTTAATCGTATAACCACACCCCCTTTACTTTAAAACCCAACTTGCAAAGCCACGCCCCTTTTTGTAGTTTCACATTTTTCATTGTGTGTGGGAGAAGGGGGTTCTGGGCTACCAGAACCCCCACCCCCAGGTTAGCCACTGTTATATATTGTTAGTCTCCCTAACAGTTGTTGCCATCTGATGGGTGAAGGTGGTAATTGCAATGTGTGTTGTGAAACTTAGTACATTCTGGATTTATAATTTTCCATCTCAAAAACTGAGGATTTCAAGGATGCATTTCTGGGGAATTCAAAGAGCTTACCTTTAGGTATCGCGGTAATAACAAGGCAGACAGTTCCTCCCAGTAGGAGACACAGTGATTGGCTCAGCCTCCTCCCAAAATATTGCACCATGAAAATGGAACCAATACGAGCTGGAATCTCCACAGCTCCAAATATAAGTTGAGTAAGATAAATATCAAGCCCAAAGCTTCCAACATTCAGACTAAGCCCATAGTAGACCATGCTGTTTACAAACCTGGAAGCAGATTCAGAAATAAGAAAGAAGCATGACATAACACACAGCCTGATTATCATGCGATCGGATCTCAGAGAAAAAATATTCAGATGCATATGTTTAGCCCCGCCTGCACTATCCAGACATCCAATCATTACCATTATAACCACTTGCACGAAGGAACTTCCAATAGCCATAAACCACCTTATGTTTTCCACCTCAACTGGTCAAAGATTCCCAAAAGTACAAAAGTCAGAATGAATAAGCAGCGAGAAAGAACACCTATACAGAAGATCAACAAGAGGGAACGCACACCTGCATAACTGACCCTGCCCCTCTGGTGGAATTTGGCAGAAGTGACAATGGGCCTGATCCAGACCTACGCCCGCCGTCCTAGCGTAAGATCGGCTAAAAAGCCGATCTGCACATGCGCCGGGCAGATGTTGCCCGGCGTCGCTACGGCAACGCCCGATTGTGGATCGGGCGTCCGTAGCAGCGCCGTAGGGACGCTGGAGGGGACGTCCCCCAGTGTCCCTATGTTCAGGTTAGTGTAGGTGGGCAGGGGGAGCTAGTTTAATGAGGGTGGGAAGGTGGGCTAGGCGGCCATACGCTCCTGTGCGACCGTATGGCCCCTTCCTTACGCCGGCTGAAGTTAGGGTAGCCTT
>WWET01000408.1:290805-301249 GCA_011038615.1 Limnodynastes dumerilii
TGCCGATACGCTGTGCTTTAGTAAGCACAGCGCATCGGCGTAGGTCTGGATCAGGCCCAATGGGCTGGATCCAGACCAAGTTAAGTGCTTGAACTTAGTTACTCCTGGGCTAAACCATGTTGATTTTAGGGGGAGTCAAGTTAATTGTATACTTTGCATGCAGGAATATATCTTTGAGTTGCTTACTGCACACAGATACTGACTAGATTTACTACCACACAATTATTTAGACTTGGGATAGGAAACATCACCTCTCAACTCTAATACTGTTTGCAACAGATAAAATATGACTCAACATGGTTTAGCCCAGGAGTAACTAAGTTCAAGCACTTAACTAGGTCTGGATCCAGCACATTACTCTTAACTCTGGATTATGTCAGAATGCGCTTGGATCAATTAGCCCATTTCTTTAACTTCACATTTAGTGTGCATAGGACGTTAGCATTGAATGTGCAGTTATAATACTGCTGACTGTGTAAGATAGGCCACTTGAAAGCATAAAACAGAGAAGTCCTTGTTCATAAAGGGCTTTTCACTATATTTAAGTCTTATACAATCTTTGCCCATTGAATTCTAATCCAAAGCATTTTATTGGGTTTAGTTGTTATGTCAACAGTCAACAGGTTGACAGGTCAAATTGTAGATATGTTAATATTTCAATATGTTAGTATTACATATATATTATTACATTTTTGAAGTTTTTTTTTACACGCCGTCTGCGTTACATTAACGGCCAGATTCAATTAGCCTCGCAACCGCGTATTTTGTGGTGCGAAGCTAATAGTTCAAATGTTTTATTTTATTTTTATGCAGACCTCATAGAGGTGCGTATAAAAATCAGGTACCGTAATAGATAGGAAAATGCGCACCGCAAACATTTTCCTGTCTATCGCGGGCCACAATTCTGATTGAATCTGGTCCTAGGTTTACAGATGTTACAAACAAACATGGTGGAGGAGGAGAGAGCCTTGTAAGTTGTAGTGAGGAGCTTGAAGAGAATTCTGAAAGGGACAGGAAGCCAGTGTAGATACTGACAGAGAGGGAAGGCAGAGCGTTGAGAGAGGAAGATAAGTCTGACTGCAGCATTTAGTATAGATTGTAGGGGTGTGAGACGGACCAGAGGGAGGCCAGAGAGGAGAATGTTGCAGTAGTCCCGACGGGAGATAACAAGAGAGTGAATGAGCGATTTAGTGGCGTCTGAAGTTGAGAAAGGTCTGATGCGAGCAATGTTGCGGAGATGAAAGTGGCAGGACAGTGAGAGGACGCAGATGTGGTGGGTGAAGGAGAGAGAGGAGTCCAGGATGATGCCCAGGCAACGGGCTTGGGTAAAGGAGGAGATGGTGGTGTCGCCAACAGTAATAGAGATAGTGGGCCAGATCCAGACCTACGCCTGTGTTACGAACTAGCACGGATCATACTGACGCAAGCATAAATACTATGCACTCCCCCAGGCACTCCATCAAGTCGTCCGTAATTACACTGCCTTACGCCTGTGGAACCCTGCCCTAACTTTTGTAATCGTAACTACGGCAGGACATAACTAAATGATGGTCATAACGACGTAACCCAGCCGACGTAACCCAGCCGATTTAAATGCCTCCCCCGCCTACATTCCGTAACTGGAGAATATTTACAGCTATCGTAATATAGGCCGTAATTACGATAATGTTACAGGCAACCTATTTTCTACTACTGCTGCCATGAGTTACGACAGGAAACAACTGCTAGACGCATGCGCAGAACGTACTTACAGCCGAAGTTACGCTTATGGCTGGCATAAATACGCCCGTGGGTGTAGTTCTTGATCTGGCCCAGTAGGGGTAGAGGGGATACGTGAAGGAGGAATATTACGATTTCAGTTTTGTCCATGTAAAGCTTGAGAAAACGCTTGGACATCCATGAGGAGAGGGCTGACAGGCAAAATTACACTTTTGACAGAAATTCGGGGAGGTCATTTTTTTCCATAATAATTTTTTTTAAATAGCTTCTTTGAATAGGAAAATATTATCGAAATCCCTCAGCATCCCTCAGTGCCAATGCCTGTGGCCCCCGGTTCCTTTTGCACAGATTTGTTTGTTATAGCTTGTTACACTTGCCTGCTGGTATGGTATTACATACTTATGTCTCTATTTTGATTAATGTATTATTCAATTTACTATCATAATATTAAACCTAATATGTGGCCCTTAAAAGGCTACAGGGCCACCTATGCAGGCTTTAATAGGTTGCCCATCACCGAAGAACAGCAACTTTGCCAGAAGAAATTACTTTTACAGAAAAGGTGAATCAAGTCTGAATATGGCCCAAATTGTTCATTCAAATGTACAATTAATTCAATATAATGTTAGTGTTTTAGGACCTGATTCACACTTAAGAATCTTCTTAATATAAGAACTTAAAGTCACTCCTGGACAAAACCATGTTGATTGCAGGGGGAATTAATTTAATTGTATTCTTTGCATGCAGGGATATATCTTTGAATTGCTTACTGCACACAGATACTGACCAGCTTTACTATCACACTGTTATTTAGACTTGGGCTGGGAAATATCACCTCTCAACACTAGTACGGTTTGCAACAGATGAAATTTGTCTGCCCTGCAATCACCATGGTTTAGCCCAGGTGTGACTTTAAGTTCTTAGTTTAAGAAGATTCTTAAGTGTGAATCAGGTCCTTAGTTCCAATATCTACTGTGAAACTACAATAATAACTTACCATATAAAACCCATAATGAGTGTTTTTTTTCTCAGATTAGGGATCCTAAATAGATCTATCATGTTTCCAGATTTAGTCTGATCTTCTTCTTGTAACTTTGAAAATAAGAAAAGAAAAGTATTGTCTGTTTTGGAACTCTGTAATCAACAATATGATCCCAGTGTGTGAATCCTAAAAATATCCATCAGAACCCCCCCAATTCTCCTCAAAGATGCCAGACAAGGCCCCAACAGCAAGCAGTCTAGATGGGCGGGGCTTGTTAGAGCCAGATGTGACTGGGGGTGGAGCTGGGTGAAATCAGGGTGGAGCTAGATGGGATCAGGGTGGGATAGTTGCTTGATATAAGCTGCCAGAGACTGACAGCTTAAAATAGCCCTCAGCACTCATACATGGCCCTGCTTACAGTGCAGAGGGTGAGGCTACCTTTGATTTGACCTGAGCCCCATATCAGCCACACCCTCTGCAGTTACGCCCCTGGTGCCGTAATTGATAGATGGCACCTTGCAATTTCTGTACAAGTTGCTGCATTAGTGCAAAAAAATTGTACATTACAGCACAAAACATCATGTAAATTTGTACATTAAAAAAAAAATCTTACCTGTTTTAGTAATTCCTCTGGAAATTCCCGTTTATTCATAGCTGCAGCTTTCTGAAGGAGTTTCTTTGCCTTTTCATTTTTCCTATTAGCTAGAAGCCACCGAGGGGATTCTGGAAGGAACCTATATTAAGTTACGGTCATATTAAATGACTGGAAACGCACAAACGTTAGATAACTAACTTCATTATATTTCATAGCAGGTGTTTATTATTGATGTTGTTACTAGTTTGTTATAATATGTTCTAGTTAAACTTAGTCTTAGTCTTTATTGGCATGGAGAGTTAATAATTGGTTTCTAATACTCCTTTCCCATCACATGCAAAAACCTGGATTTTTTTCCATTGGACCTGGATTGAAGCTCCAATGAACCAAGTAGCAGTGTGACAAGAAAGGTCCCGGGGGCCTCTACCTGGGTCTTATGACCAGGGAATTGGACCCAGGAGAAAAGAAGGGTTATTATGAGCCAGGTAAAGGTTCAG
Source organism: Limnodynastes dumerilii (assembly GCA_011038615.1). Classification (NCBI taxonomy): domain Eukaryota; kingdom Metazoa; phylum Chordata; class Amphibia; order Anura; family Limnodynastidae; genus Limnodynastes; species Limnodynastes dumerilii. The sequence goes on from WWET01000408.1 coordinate 294,599, forward strand.
TGTGAAAGGTGCGACTCGGGATTTTCAACCCCTGGTTGCAGACAAAGAAACCTGATAGGAGGATTTGTTTACTATTGTTATCGCTATTGCAATAGTAAGTAAATCTCCCAGCTGGGAGCTGCACGCTGCCCGTCACACTGTCAGTACAGACCTGGGTCCCGGAATTTCCCGGGTCAACCCTGCAGTGTGGAAGGGATCATCCCAAGGTCACAGACCCAGTTTGTAAGATCCGTGATAATGTCAGGGGCAGAGATATGAAAGAGGTATAAGACAACTGCAGGGGAAAGTCCAGGTCCCAATATTCAATATATTGGGGTAGATCCAGAACAACGTGTGTGCGTACGTCTTTTAGCGGTGCGTATTTTCGTACACGTAAGGCCAATACACTCCCCACGGCACACCCCTTGCACGGACGTATTTTCACAAATTACGCGACCCAAACCCTACCTTAACTTTTCCTAACGTAACAGAATACGTCCGCTAACGGGCGTACAGACTACGCGAACGTACGCAGCTTAGCACGCCCATACTGTACACTTTAAATACCACCCCCCGCCTACTTCACGTAAAACACACGTATTGTTGACTAACGTAAATTTGGCACGCCCACACGTAAGTATTTACGTTAGCAATACGTGAAATCTCCATACGTTTGAAAATACGCTACGTGAATGTGCGTATTTTCTGCGGTGCGCATGCGCAGTGCGTACAAATCTGCGAATTTACGTGTCCGCCACACGTAAATTCGCGGAAATGCGTAGTTCAGGGTCTGCGCCATTATTATTATTATTATTATTATCGTTTATTTATAAGGCGCCGTACAAAATATAACAAAATACAGTACAGACATACAGGGTAGGGATGGACAGCATAGTATATATAAATACAATAGGACTATAAAAATATCACAAAAATAAAGTGAATCAAGCACAGAACACAAGGCAAAATGCGAGGTGTCAAGCTTGGAAGATCAGGGAGCAGGGAATAGAGCGCAGTGAGAGGTTGAGAGGGAGCCACCAGGTGGGGATGGGGTAATAGGGTAGCAAAGGGGGACAAGAGGGTATAAAGTGAGGGGGGAGCGGTGGAGGAAGGAACAACACTAGGGTGGAGGGCGCTGCTCACATGAGCTAACACTCTATGTGGGAGGGAAGAACTTACAGAAGACATAAGGAGGGGGAAGAAAGTGGACTGCTGGTGTGAGCAAAGGAGAGGGGGAAGGAAGAGAAGGGATAGATGAAGGATACAGTAAGGATGTTAGGTGGAGGAGGGGTAGGCTAGCCTGAACAGGTGCGTTTTGAGTGAACGCTTGAAGACCTGCAATGTGGGGGAGAGTCTGACTGAAGAAGGGAGGTCGCTCCAGTGCAGAGTTGCAGCATGGGAGAAGTCCTGGATACGGGTGTGAGATGTGGTGATCAGTAAAGAGGTCAGACAGCACTAGTTAGCAGAACGGAGAGGGCGGGAAGGGGTGTGCATGTTGATGAGGGAAGAGAGGTATAGAGCAGTGGATGAGGAGATGGCCTTAAAGGTGAGGGTAAGGAGTTTAAAGAGAGGTCTGAAGCAGGCAGGAAGCCAGTGGAGGGTTTGACATAAAGGAGAGGCTGAGGTAGAGCGGCGTGAGAGGACGATGAGCCTGGAACTATAATTCTAATGTAATAAGTATTTGACAAAATACAAGAAAGAAATGTGAAAAATAGTATACATAAAGGAGATCATCTTCAATATATTAGACATATAAAGTAAAGTATTGAAGGTTGTTGCTTGAAATAAACACATGCAGCGTGCATTTTGACTTTCCTATCACTAGAGGGCCTCACTACACATTTTACATTAGACAATGATGTAATTTAAACTGACAAAATGGTATTTGTAGTAAAATGCTAATTCCTCAGCCCAATGATGGATAAGAACAGGGTCAAAAGCACTTACACTCTCTGTATGAGGACTGGATTTCAAGCATTTCTTGGGCGTTTCGAGAGCAGATAATTTCAATAATACCCTGTTCACACTGAGCCAAAAACCCGGGATATTGCAGGGGCAAGCCCCGACGACCCGAGTCAGGGCTCAATGTGAACAGGCGCACCAGCTGCAACTCGGGTCTAATGACCTGGGAATCAGACCCAGGACATTTGCAGGGTTATTCCCGTGTCAGACGCGGTTAGCGCCAGTGTGAACCGTGTCTAAGAGAATCTTCATCAGTTCCAAGTCCCTTTATTCCTAGATCACTTCACAAGAAACCAGATGCTTGGCTAACAAATAAAATGTCTTTGATTTACTTAGTTTTATAATGTCATATTTTTACTCACCAGATATAAAGGACTAATATAGCTGTGGGTGCAGAACAAGCAATCTGTAACAACCTCCAGTTCCGTATGCCGTAACCAAGCCCAGCTAAAGTCATTAGTCCTATTGCAAAACAAACATGGCCGGTGATTGTTGCAAACGCACGTTGTGATGATCCCACCCACTCAGCCACTGAAATAAAAGTATTCCTTGTCAAGACTATACACACATATATCTTACACTACACATAGTATACATATATCTTACACTACACATAGTATACATATATCTCATAGTATACATATATCTTACACTACACATATATCTTACACTACACATAGTATACATATATCTTACACTACACATATATCTTACACTACACATAGTATACATATATCTTACACTACACATATATCTTACACTACACATAGTATACATATATCTTACACTACACATATATCTTACACTACACATAGTATACATATATCTTACACTACACATATATCTTACACTACACATAGTATACATATATCTTACACTACACATATATCTTACACTACACATAGTATACATATATCTTACACTACACATATATCTTACACTACACATAGTATACATATATCTTACACTACACATATATCTTACACTACACATAGTATACATATATCTTACACTACACATATATCTTACACTACACATAGTATACATATATCTTACACTACACATATATCTTACACTACACATAGTATACATATATCTTACACTACACATATATCTTACACTACACATAGTATACATATATCTTACACTACACATATATCTTACACTACACATAGTATACATATATCTTACACTACACATATATCTTACACTACACATAGTATACATATATCTTACACTACACATATATCTTACACTACACATAGTATACATATATCTTACACTACACATAGTATACATATATCTTACACTACACATAGTATACATATATCTTACACTACACATAGTATACATATATCTTACACTACACATAGTATACATATATCTTACACTACACATAGTATACATATATCTTACACTACACATATATCTTACACTACACATATATCTTACACTACACATAGTATACATATATCTTACACTACACATATATCTTACACTACACATAGTATACATATATCTTACACTACACATATATCTTACACTACACATAGTATACATATATCTTACACTACACATATATCTTACACTACACATAGTATACATATATCTTACACTACACATATATCTTACACTACACATAGTATACATATATCTTACACTACACATATATCTTACACTACACATAGTATACATATATCTTACACTACACATATATCTTACACTACACATAGTATACATATATCTTACACTACACATATATCTTACACTACACATAGTATACATATATCTTACACTACACATATATCTTACACTACACATAGTATACATATATCTTACACTACACATATATCTTACACTACACATAGTATACATATATCTTACACTACACATATATCTTACACTACACATAGTATACATATATCTTACACTACACATATATCTTACACTACACATAGTATACATATATCTTACACTACACATATATCTTACACTACACATAGTATACATATATCTTACACTACACATATATCTTACACTACACATAGTATACATATATCTTACACTACACATATATCTTACACTACACATAGTATACATATATCTTACACTACACATATATCTTACACTACACATAGTATACATATATCTTACACTACACATATATCTTACACTACACATAGTATACATATATCTTACACTACACATATATCTTACACTACACATAGTATACATATATCTTACACTACACATATATCTTACACTACACATAGTATACATATATCTTACACTACACATATATCTTACACTACACATAGTATACATATATCTTACACTACACATATATCTTACACTACACATAGTATACATATATCTTACACTACACATATATCTTACACTACACATAGTATACATATATCTTACACTACACATATATCTTACACTACACATAGTATACATATATCTTACACTACACATATATCTTACACTACACATAGTATACATATATCTTACACTACACATATATCTTACACTACACATAGTATACATATATCTTACACTACACATATATCTTACACTACACATAGTATACATATATCTTACACTACACATATATCTTACACTACACATAGTATACATATATCTTACACTACACATATATCTTACACTACACATAGTATACATATATCTTACACTACACATATATCTTACACTACACATAGTATACATATATCTTACACTACACATATATCTTACACTACACATAGTATACATATATCTTACACTACACATATATCTTACACTACACATAGTATACATATATCTTACACTACACATATATCTTACACTACACATAGTATACATATATCTTACACTACACATATATCTTACACTACACATAGTATACATATATCTTACACTACACATATATCTTACACTACACATAGTATACATATATCTTACACTACACATATATCTTACACTACACATAGTATACATATATCTTACACTACACATATATCTTACACTACACATAGTATACATATATCTTACACTACACATATATCTTACACTACACATAGTATACATATATCTTACACTACACATATATCTTACACTACACATAGTATACATATATCTTACACTACACATATATCTTACACTACCCGTACTAGCGACGGCGGCCGTAGCTCTGGATCAGGCCCTAAGTCACACTTATAATGCACAAGAGTGAGGAGGGACAGGGAGTGACGGGGAGACAGGAGTTCAATCCCCGCAGGTACATAAACAGTGCGGCAGTGTGCATCAGGTCCCCTCCAATGTGGAGGTTAATATACAGATCCAAAATTTGACATCCAAAATTCCCCACATCTAAAAACAGTACACCCTGCACTCATGCGTGTAGCATTGATTTCCGTGGCCAGGACCCCCGCTATGTGTATCTTATATGCATATTGTAAGTGAGCCATCCCCCTGTGCGGAGGGTGAATTATGCACAGATCTCATAAGACAGCTGCATTACATATACTTTCTTTATTCTGCATCCGGCCCACAGTATCAACATATTATTTCCAGAATAATTACAATACTCTTTATTAAGTGAATGCTTCAAGTAAAAAGAGATGCCACATTTTGTCATATCTTAGTTCATTTTGTAGCTTCAGATCTCAATGTGATATTAATAGTGGTTTATACAATGATCCAGAGCTGAGGGAACACATGATGGATTTTCTCCATCTATGGCCACAAATGCACTATTTTATACTGATCAGTTTCCTCACAACGGGCCTGATCCAGAGCTACGGCCGCTGTCGCTAGTACGGCGGCCATAGCTGTAATGTGCATGCGCCGGGCAGATGTTGCCCGGCGTCACTATGGAAACGCCCGATCGTAGACGTCCCCCAGCGTCCCTACGCTGAAGTTAGTGTAGGGGGGCGGGGGGGAGGGAGGGGAATGAAGCTGGGGGGGCGGCGTTAACGTACTAACGCCGCCGTCCCAGCGTATCAACTCTCCCTTACGCCGGCTGAAGTTAGGGTAGCCTTCAGCCGGCGTAAGGGAGAGTTAATACGCTCCTACAAGGGGGAGTGTCGGGCCAGAGCAGCGATGTTACGCTGAGCGCTACAGCGCTCAGTGTAACATCGTAGCTCTGGATCAGGCCCAACCAGTGGCCATCTTATTATTACACGCCCACATTTGGTTATATATGGTGTCAATCTTGTTGCAGAAACTCAGTGCATTACAGTAACCAGACAAGGGGCTTCATTTGCTGACTGAACACCAGGGACCTGATCCAGTTTGTTACCACTGCGCATGTGTAGAACGGGTGCACGCACAAAAAGCGAACGCCCGTATATGCTTCCATGTGCTATGGCTCTTCGCTAAACTACAACATATATGATAAAATAAAATGTAATTGCCTTTCAATATGACTGTTTTAGCTCTGTCAATATTAAATTAATCAAAATAAATGAAAACAAAAATGTATCTGAGGGCACATATTCTTTACACGTTATTCTTAATGATCACTTCATAAATCCTTGATAAATGTTTTATGTAAATCATGTATATCAGCCAATAACAATGGGCCTGATCCTGAACTACGCTGATGCGCTGTGCTTACTAAAGCACAGCGTATCGGTGTTCACTTACCTTGACACTCCCCCTGTGCGGGCGTATGGCCCCTTCCTTACGCCGGCTGCAGGCTACCAT
>WWET01000408.1:301447-326201 GCA_011038615.1 Limnodynastes dumerilii
CTCATTTAACTAGTTCTCCCCGCCCACCTACACTAACCTGTACATAGGGACGCTGGGGGACGTCCCCTCCAGCGTCCCTACGGCGCTGCTACGGACGCCCGATCCAACATCTGCCCGGCGCATGCGCAGATCGGCTGCAAAGTGTTATTCAGGATCAGGCCCAATGGGACAGATTGTGACCCCCCCCCCCACACGCTTTATGTGCGTGCGGGGGTGCGTAGTTACGTGCCCATAGCGGGGAGGGCACCCCCCTGCACTCCCTGCTGTCAGTAGGAAATCTGGACACTTACATGTCCAGATTCCTACCTTAACTATTACGACTAGGTCTGTGGCCGTACTGACACAGACCTAGTCGTAACGGGGCTTCTCTATGGGGATAGAGCCATCGTAAATGAAGGGTCTGCCCCTTCATCGTAAGTACTAATGGATTTCGTTACGTCCATTAATACTTACGCACAGAGAACATCTGCCGTGTGCACGCTCAGATGTTACCAGACAGGGGACTTACGCAAATGACTTAGGTAAGTCCCCTGTCGGCCGTTCTTCTGGATCTACCCTAATTTTTTTAATTAGATCACATTGGAAAAAAATGATTTATTTTAAGCTTTAATATGACCGTGATGTTTTACAAAATATTCATAAAACTTAATATGGTGCATGGGAATTCTAATTAGTGAAACAAATAGATTATAAGAGTAGGGTTTAAAAATATAAAGGACCTTTTACATAAGAGCAGTTTTCAACTTTTTGTTCCCATTCAGTTAAGGGACAAAAGTAAAGGTATCTTCCAGCACCCTTTCCCACCACATCAGTGACTACAGTTTTGTTTGTAACATGTTTTTCTATAAGCAGTACAAATGTTAGATTTACTAAACAGCAGATAAGGAAAAGTGGAGATGCACACCCTTCAACTGTACCTATTTAGCAGGTACAATACCATTTTTTAACGGTCTGGTTTTGCTAAAAGGGCTCCTGTACTGGGTTCTGGTCCAGCCATTTCCTTCCCCCCTATACTCACCTTCCAGTCCTGCAGCATCTGATCACTATAGCAGCGATGCGGAGACAGACTCCTACAGCTCTGCTTTAGTTACAAGACCCTCTCCTGTGAGTTCTTAGCTCAAATGATAATGTGTAAAATGAGATTTTACATCATACATGCAAATAAGAGCAGATTAAAGCCACCAATGAACAGTAGCAACTATTCCATAAATAGTACTAAATGAAGCCCCTTAATGAATAGAAACAGTAAAAACTGAACACACATAACTCTAAATAAGAAACTGAATACGAACCAAGGGAAAGCTATGAAAAAAATAACCATATATATTCATTACCTAGTACAAAGTTATTTATCAGCACCCCAGACATGGCGATTCCTACTATACATCGTAGCACAATATAGACAGAAAAATCTGTAACAAACGCAGCTCCGAGTCCAAACACCAACATCAATAAAATGGAGATTAATATAACCAGACGTCTTCCAATCCTACAAAAAAACATTACTGATTAAACACGTGACTTTCAGTATCACTATAACATGCATAGTGTTTATAGGATAAAATGCTTTCACAAAAAAATCCAACCAGGTTGTTTATTGGTGAATTGATTCATTAGGCTGTTGTGAAAAGCCTCAAGTGTTATATTATAATTTCACCCCTGAGCATGATAGCAATTAAAAAAAATGGATTTATTACAGAAATTTAAATAATACAGTGTAAGTATAAGTATAAGTACAGTATAAGAATCATAAAGAAGTTGATTCTATACAGGAAGAAATCTTATTTCTAGTGCTATTATAAATCATTGTTTGTGTATTGTGTCTACATATGTTCAGAGTTTCTATTCATCAGAATACATTATTCACTTACTATCATAACACATACACATATCAATACATAACCCATACAACATAAAGTTGTGTGTGTTTAATATTCATTAAGAGTTTAAAGACTTTTCAACCATTTTCCACAGTCTGATAATGTGTCTTTTCTACTAAAGTTAACTGTGGGAACAATTTTCTATAAAATGTTAATTTGTAGTAAATAAATAAATGAATAAAGCTAGAGCATAACTGGTTTGAAATATTCTTTAGAGCAGGGGATCTCAGCCATTGGTACTTGTACCATTGTCAGGTGGTACTCAGTGCAACTTGGCAAGGTTGTAAGGAGGTATGATACCAAATGGCCCGGGACATAATTTATAAAATATGTTGATATCTTGGGGGTTAAATGGCATATGTATAAAATGCACCTTTAAATCACTGCAAAAATAGATAAACAAAAATACTGAAAATACATATATGGGTCATTGGGCCTGATCCAGCGTTACGAAAATTCGCACGGCGAGCGAATGCGTACGTTCGACCGTGCGAATAAACATACACGCCCCTAACACTCTCATAGTAAAGTACCTGCTTACGACGCCTATACCCTACACTGGGTACGACTGTCGGCCGTACGAAAATTCGCACAAAATACGCTGAGCGTACGGGCTTAGCACGCCCATACTGTACAATTTAAATGGCTATCCCCGCCTCCCTGTAGTAAAACGGGCGCCCAGGTGACCATCGTACTGAACGCACGCCCATCGAGCGAAAAATTCGCTCACAATACGACCGCTATTCGCTCATGACGCCCAGGCGACCGGAAGCTGTCATACTGGGCATGCGCGTTGCGAATTTTTTACCGAATTTTCGCTTACGATGAGCGTACGCTCGCTTGCGGTCGTAGCTCTGGATCAGGCCCATTGTTATGTGTACATGATATGCAAAGTGGTACGTGACATGATTTTATAGTGGGTAACTGGTACTCTCCAAAAAAAAAGGTTAAGAACCCCTGCTTTAGAGGAAAGTAGATTGGTCTTCATTAATATGAAAAAATGTTTTAATATTAATTTTATTTTTTTTATATATTCTTTATTTTCAAGTTGCAGACAATTTAAACAGTTAGAGACATTGGGCCTGATCCAGACCTACGCTTGTGTGCGTAGCGTATTATCGTTGAACGTACCTCCGATGCACGGCAATAGGCCTCCCCTTGCTCGTACCTAGTTTAGCATCCATACGCTCGGCAAACCCTACCCTAACTTTTGTGTTCGTACCCGCGGCCATGCGTACGTTCAATGCGTATTAACGACGTTTAGCACGCCCATACTGTACAATTTAAATGCCTCACCCCGCCCTCGGTGCGTGGTTACGGCTTTCATATAGCAGGCGCACCCCCATGATCGGTAATACAAAGCAGTTACGTTTAAGGCCCATAAGAAAGATTTACAGACCGTAACATGAGCGTATCATCTGCCCCACGCATGCGCAGTAAGTACAAATGGCAGTTTTTACGCTTATGATCAGCGTAAAACCGCATCCGAATGTAGGTCTGGATCAGACCCATTGGGCCTGATCCAGAGCTACGATGGTACACTGAGCGTTCTAACACTCAGCATACCATCACTGCACTCCCCCGACACTCTCCCTTGCCCCAGCGTATTAACACTCGCTTACGCCGGCTGAAGGCTACCTTAACTTCAGCCGGCTTAAGCGAGTGTTAATACGCTGGGACGGCGGCGTTGCTACGCTAACGCCGCCCTCCCAGCCTCATTACCCTCCATCCACCCCGCCTACATGCACTAACTACAGTGTAGTAACGGAGGGGAACACCCCCTCCAGCATTAGCTGCTGCTACGGACGGGCAGCGTAGGGCTGGATCAGCCCCATTGTGTATACGGTGGTTGTATAACATTATCAAACCTCCTCTCTTAAGAGGTCTTCTACAATATACATCATCAATGAAAACAACTATCTTAATATTAATTTTAGACATTTTTCTTACCTGTCTCCTAGAGGACCAAAAATAAGAGATCCAATCAGGAGTCCTAACATGTAAATGGACTGGGAGATGCTACTCTGTTCTTTCCTGTTGCACACCAGATCAAACTTAAAACAAACGAGATACAATAATTATTTTCATTGGTGCAGTCTTCATCATGTGACAGCATTGTGCTATGTGTGCTATAAACTAGCAGCCTTGCTTCCTATTCTGCATGGAATATGGGACCAGATCGAAACCAATGGTTTCCTCTTATTTCTGTGCAGACAGAACGGATTCCATTAATTTTTTGGATTCTGCGTATGCACAAAGATCTGTACCACTCAATCAGAATAAACCCTGTTCTATTCAGTAGGATTAAAAATAAAAATCACTAAAAAGCGCTAAAAATACCTAGTCATACGCAGCTCCTCTCCGAGCGTCCTACACAACTCTAAATTACAAACTAGAAAAACAGAAACGGGGGAGGAAATCAGCACTAAGGTATATGAGGGGTGTGAGATGATGATCATACGTATTCTCAAGTATGAATGCAAAAATTCACAACACAAAATAGGTTAAAATGAATTAAAATAAAACCCATAAGCGAAATACAGGTAGTGGAAAAACAGTAAGTTCCAATTCAAATTAGAGTCCTATGTTCACAAACGCCCTTCAATGAAAGGTCCCAAAAACAGTCTACCGGGAAGACTGCTACAAGTCCGGACGTAAAGAGAGAGGGCTAGCCCGAAACGCGTTAAGTACGATCCACTGATTGCCTCTACAGACGCGCTCCGTCCAGCCACTCTGCCTTTACCCAGGACCTTTGTTTCCAGCTCTTACTGCTTTACGTCCGGACTTGTATGCCATTTATGGGTTTTATTTTAATTCATTTTAATTAAATTTAACCTACTTTGTGTTGTGAATTTTTGCATTTATACTATGATCATCCCACACCACATATATTACCATAGCGCTGTTTTCATCCCCCGTTTCTGTTTTTCTGCTCTATTCAGACTTCCAAAAATGTACCCTTCTGGCAAGGATGACCAGTTTGTGATTGAAAGGTGACTTTCTAAGTGTCTGGAAACCTTCCACTACCTCTCAAACAGATTATCAATATTCCTCTTACAGAATTTGGTGTGCTTTAAACTTGCATAGTATTTTCTGTCCACTAGTTTCCACCCTACTGCATCCTGTTTTCAGCTTGCTCCTTCTCCTCACTTCTTCCTATTCCTCAATACCACCCCCAACCACTGAAGAGGACAGTGACTTATCACATAAAAAAGCAGCCTGCTCTGTCTTAGAGTATGCAGAGTTCACCTGTGACCTACCCACATTACTGTCAGAGACACTGATAGCTGGCTGTCAGAGACACTGATAACTGTCTTAGATAAACTATGTACATAGGGGTAAGATTCCCTTCAAGACTGCTATTATCATTCTCACCTATGTCTCTCTGCAGTCTTCCTGCATGAATGATCTTTGCTGTCACTCACCTGTCAATCAGTAAAAGAAGGGCTTTATCTTGACTCTGTATATAAGACATGTCTGTGATTTACATGGTTCACATCAGAATAATAATTACCAATTAAAACTATAATATCCTAAATGTAACTATGATTATAGTTATAACTTTTCAGTATATGTAATACAATAAGTTTATAATGAGATTTCTTTGTCACTAGTCTGCACCTAATGCTGGGTACACACTACATTAAATCTCAAATATTTAATGATTTCACTAATAACTTAAATTCCTGATCAGCCCACGATTCATGCACACACATGAGTTTCCGGCAGTGCTGTGATCTTCTTCTTTCTCTACCATATAAACCGTTCTTCTGACATTGGGCCTGATCCAGAGCAACGCTCGCAAGCGAGCGTACGACGAGCGTATGCGAATTTTCGGCAAAAAATTCGCAATGCGCATGCCCAGTATGACAGGTTCCGGTCGCCCGAGCGTCATGAGCGAATAGCGGGCGTATCGTTAGCGTATTTTTCGCTCGCTGGGCGTATTTTTTTTACGATGTTCGGCTGGGCGCCCGTTTTACTACAGGGAGGCGGGGATAGCCATTTAAATTGTACAGTATGGGCGTGCTAAGCGTATTTTCTCAGCGTATTTTCTGCGAATTTTCGTACGGCCGACGGTCGTACCCAGTGTAGGGTATAGCCGCCGTAAGCAGGGACTTTACTATGGGAGTGCTAGGGGCGTGTAGGTTGATACGACGAGCGTACGTTCGCATTCGCCCGTCGTGCGAATTTTCGTAGCGCTGGATCAGGCCCATTGTTCCATCATTAATTGATAAAATTAGGCTATTTAAAAGATCAAATCAAACAATGTAATGTACTTTGTAATGTTATAACATGATTGCAGGAGCGTGCACACTAACATAATATCATCCCAAACACTCGATCATTGTTTCGTTGACTCAATAATATAAATAAAATATGATTAAAACAATACTTACCTGGTGTGTGTATCAGCCTCGTGGCTTTCTTCAGCAGCTGGGCAGGTGAACCGTTACTGAGTACCTGCAAATCCTTTCATAACTCTACTGTGTGCCCACTCATACCCCTTACTTGCTCTACTGGGGATGGGAAGAGTCAGTGCTTCTAGGGCTGAGTATGAGGGGCACAGAAATGGCAGTGAAGATGGCAGAAGCTAAGCAGTTAGACGGTGGGAGTTGAATTAGTTTAAATTTTTAAGACCAGAAATAAAGAAGAGGGCCGGCTTATTTAAATCCAAAGTCAGCCTCGTGCACAGTGCATGGATACACCATGAAAAGATAAATAATTAAATGAACCACATAACAACACCCACATCATGCCAGATCCAGAACAACGTCCGCTAGCGTATATACGCTAGCCAGTGACGTAAAAACGCTGTTTTGTATGTATTGAGCATGCACGCGGCAGATGTTACGCCACATAACTGTGATCATACGTACCTGCCTCGTATCAAAAGCGTAACTACGAACGTAGGGGAGTGACATCCATACAACACCCATAATTATGCTTCAGAGGTGGGGTGAGGCATTTAAATCATACAGTATGGGTGCGCTTAGGCAGTTACGTACGTGAAGCCCTTACGTACGTCAGTAGTTACGCTTTGAAAAGTTAAGGTAGGGTTTGGCAAGCGTAAAATGCCCAAAGTACGTACGGCCAAGGGGAGTGCCTAAAGAGTGCATAGTAATTATGCTAGCGTAAAGTAATTACGCTAAATTACGCTAGCGTTGTAAAGTAACTAGCCCGTAGGTCTAGATCTACCCCATCATGTTTAGGTTAAACATTGGTGCTATTGGCGAATTACTAAACTATATTATGTAAGATTACAGATTTTCATTGAAGTAGAAATATTGACAGACCTCAGTGACCAGTGTTGACTTTTGCTGTGATGTATTATACACCCATCCATTCTGGCAGGCCCCTGTGCTGTTCAGGCCATATCTCTGGATTGCTTCCATGTCCCAATCCACCGGCATGTACATCAGACACTGTTCATAGGACCCTTGTGCATTACGTGGGAGGGTTATATTCAGCAGCTCTTCCTCTGTTAGGTTTGGGCTTTTCTCTAGAATCCAGCTGGTATTGCAGTGGTGGGGCACAGATATTCCCATAAACACCTGTCCAAACATGTGGAAGGCATTGAAAAAGCTGAGGAAGCAAAGCATAAACACCAACGTTTTCTGAAAGCGTCCAAACTCTCCGACATTTTTGAGGATCTCCCCAAAGTCCGTCATTGTCATCTGGCTCCAACTTGTGATAGAAACTTCATAGAGAGGGAGAAATTAATGGTTAACTGAAGTCTCTGAGCCACCTGTAATAAGTCAAAGTCTCATATTCAATAACACACAACTCTATTTACTGGCACAAAAATATGTTGTGTGTATTCCCACTGTAAAGTTATGTAATCATTTCCTTCTATTATATTATTGTATATCTGGGATAGGAATCTGTTTTGCTTATTAATAGGGCTTGTCCATATACATTTTTAATGTTTAAGAATACAGTATGTTAAAAATGATTTGTATTATTCTAGTCCCTTATCACAGGATCCTAACCCTTCCATACCAGCCCCTGGCTCAGTGTAGTTTACAAGCCATACGCAAAATGTAGAATGAAATTGGGTTTCCACATCTTTAATCCAGATTTAGTAGTTGGGGCCGTTGTCCGCATGCACGCGGAAGAACGCCCCCAATCTTCATGTGTGCATGCACGCTGCGGACTATCAGCACGGATCTAGATCGTCTAGATCCAGATTTCAGTGCTGGAAGTTAGTCTGGCGGAGGAATAGCGGTGTTTGGTACTCATTTATGCACCGCCCCCATTTGTGATCGCAAATGCACACGGAATCCAGTCCCTACTGTTAAATTTACATGCTCCCCCCCTCCCCACACTTACAGAGTTTAGGCAGGAGGAGGGAATGGCCGCCCAGTCGGAAGAGATCTCCAGATGTAAGGCACTAAGTTCTGTAGGCCTGGAGATCCGTTGCGTAACATCTGGAGGGCGTATTGCCAAATAATCACCCAACTTCCACAAGCAGCTTGTGAAAGCCGGGTGACGTTCACTAGTGTAAATCTGGCCCATAGTGTTCTCTGATCAACCATTTCTAATACATCTCACATAAATTCCATGTTTTTATATAGGAAATGTAACATTGTTATAGTGTATTTGGTCCGGATTGACAGTTACGTCTTACGTTCGTTGTTTTAAGAATTGAGCTACTACTTATTTACACTATCTTCATACCATTTCTGCACGTAGATTGCGTAAGCGCGGTCTTTAGACCGCGAAGTAGCTCAATTCTTAAAACAACGTACGTTAGTTGAAAACTACGTAACTGTGAATCCGGATATTTATGTATATATTGTAATGCATGTATATTTTAGGTAATGGTATTTTATCCTGAACAGTCCTTGTGATATTGTGATATTGTCATTGAATAATAGCTGTTGTGGCTTTCTGCTGGCACTTCTATAGGATATTGTGATTTTCCTCTCTGTGTCTTTTGTCTTTGTGGTTCTCCAGCAGAAGAATCTTGTACAAGTGATTATATAATGCTACAGAAGCAAATGGTTGGTGTCCCAATGGAGCAGTTTCTATAAATGTGATCTACAGGAACCATTTATTAGCGCCTGCAACATTTTATTCATTCCAGGGGCTTCTGCTGATATGCTTCTGAATGCTCCATGAACCAATAAAATCATCAACATCAAGAGGAAGGTGGGTCCAACCAGAGTCTGCTTGTACCTTTCCTAGCACAGTCCAGTACAGGGTTCAATGTTTCATAGGTTCACAGTTTCCATATACCTTCCCTCCCTACAACCTTACAGATATATGTTTAACAAATAACCTACACAAATCTGTTATATATATTTTTAATAGAGCTCAGTAAGTGTTTTTGTGTTCCCTTTAGCAACAAGATATTCCCAATAAATATAACGTTTTCATTGGTGTAATATGCCGGAGACAATTTCCCATCTTCTCATTTGGTTTGTGAAAACATATTGTCTATTATAAATAATCCCACATTGGACATCACAAAACTTCCTTATATCACAATATAAATATCCCCCTAGTCTGATGTATTATTGTGAGGAGAACATCAGAGTTAGCTGGAAAGTTCAGAAGGGTCTTAAAATCGAGCTGATTTTTGAATCTTTGGATCCAGTTCAATTTCATGGTGATTTTCATACAATTCTTTATTTGTTATGTCAACAGATCTGTTGGCAAAGAGAAATCAAAAAATATATGTAAGCAAAGTGCAAGTATGGGATTGCGACATGGGTAAACCTTTGTAGTCGCTCCTCTAACTGGCTCTTCCTGCCCTCCCAGGCTAATCTACATCTCTCCCCCCCACCCACCTGCTTCCCGAGGCTGCCTTGGCACACCTCCTCCTGCCTGAGCTTCTATGTGCGGTCTTTAAAGGCTGCGCATAGTCAATCTACATTGTATTTAGATTGCGTAAATGAGCAACTACGAACTAGCTTATTCTTTATTTCTCACTCTTAAGTGTCAATCAGTTCCATTGGGCCTGAACCAGACTTACACCAATTATACGCCCTTGTGTGTAGCGTAGCTACGAAGCACTCCCCCAAGCACTCCCCTTGGTCGTTCGTATTTATGCCGTCTTACGCCTACCAAACCCTACCCTAACTTTTATGAGCGTAACCACGTGTATCCATAGCATCCATGCGTATTTACGACGATTACCCATACTGTGCGATTTAAATACCTCTCCGCGCTCACAAAGCGTAATTACGGGTTTCGTATGGCTGGCACGCCCCTTCATGCGTTGTTACAAAGCCGGTACAGTCAGCGTTTCTATGTGTAACATCTGCCATGCACATGCACAGTAAGTACAATTGGCCACTTTTACGCTTACGAAAAGTGTAAATACACAGGCATTCTTAAAACAGCCATCTTTGTCTTCAGATTCCCAGATTCCTTCTCTCCCTTCCATATAGATGTCTCCCCTAAACACAATTTTCCTGCTCATCTCATCCTTTCTGCAGCATGAGAGCTTCTCCTGCACATGTGATGTTTTCCTGAAGCTGGGGCATGTTGGTCCAGTATAACCAACATTTTCCTTTTTGTGATCCATATTGATCCATACTCAACATAGTACTTAAAGTCTTGAAAAGAGCTTGCTGGAAGTTAGTATGGGGATGAGGGTCGGCGCGACCCCCTCCGAGAGGGGATGCATCCCGGCGCCACGCTGGATAGGCACCGGACATCCCCCCGCACCACGCTATACAGATTGGCAGCGTTTATACATTCTTATATTGATCCCAACATAGTACTTAAAGTCTTGAAAAGAGCTTGCTGGAAGTTAGTATGGGGATGAGGGTCGGCGCGACCCCCTCCGAGAGGGGATGCATCCCGGCGCCACGCTGGATAGGCACCGGACATCCCCCCGCACCGCACCATACAGATTGGCAGTGTTCATACAGGAGACTGTATGAACTGTCTCCAGGGTTAGGGTCTGGTTGCGGGGAAAGGAAGGTTATAGTCAGGCTGCGGGAGAAGGAGGGTTAGGGTCAGGATGCAGGGAAGAGAGGGTTAGGGTCAGGCTGCGTGGAAAGGATGGTTATGGTCATGATGCGGGGAAAGGATAGTTATGGTCAGGCTGCGGGGAAGGGAAGGTTAGGGTAACAGAAGGGAAGGTTAGGGTAATGGAAGGGGAGGGTTATGGTTAGAATTAAGGGAAGGGTTGGGGTAGTTTTCAGGCGGGGAGAGGAAAGGTCAGCTCGTAGTTTCCTTCTTTAGAAGGAAACTGCGCACAGTTAGATAAGGTAGCCCTATGGCCATAAGGTACGGTACCTAAAAACATGGACGGAGGAGGGGACCGGAGAAGTAGGCGTATGTGTATCTGCACCTACGGAGAACACACACAAATGTGAATCCGGTCCCTCATGGCTGATTCTGTGACCCAGCAATGTCACTCTGAAATAATCGCACAAAAGCACATTCACAAACTTGTTCTTGGGTCTAAATAATAATTTTATATGTTACGACTGCATTTAATTATTTGTTTTTTGAATTTAGGATACATTTTTAATTTATTATTAACTACCTAAATTGATGGGGCCAAAGAAATGCAGGTGAATTGAACGCCCGAATTTACAACATACAGGTGTATGATGAGGAGTAAACAATAAAAACAAAAAATGGGACTATTAACTGTCCCCAATATCAACCATTGGCGCTCTCCTATTGCCTCCACGCTGTACCATAACATGGAATACAATGAGATGAGTCTTATCTCAGGCTAGTCCTTATACACGGCCACGTACCTTAACAATATGCATGTCACCTCGGTTTAACTTCCACCTGTGCCAAACATCAAAAAAGCACCAAACGATAATCAAGCAATAAAAACGCTTTCAGCCAAAGCACGGATAACGCACATCCATCAAATCAGGGAGGGAGCGGAATCCGAAGGAGAAAAGAGACCTCACTTCCTGTCTGCATCCTTTAAAAGCCTTCATGCAGTAACAGACCACTCCTCTATCCAGCTCCTTGGCCAATCAACTGACATTCCGGTAAGTGACATCACTAAGTCCGGCCCATCCAGTGAGTTTAATCTTACACCAGTCAAAAGTCAAGGAATCCTTTAGCACTCCAGGGGCCAGATTTACTAAACTATGGGTTTGGAAAAGAATCAGATTCTAGCTAATATTCTCTATTTAGTATGTAATAGGAAAGTGAGAGCTAGAATCTGATTGGTTGCTATGGGCAACATCTGGATCCAGGTATTGTGAAACTACAAGTCCCATCATTCTTTGCCAGGTATAGATTTACATGCTGGAAATGGTAGATTCACACCACCTGAAGCGCCATATGATGCGATTAATGATGTGATTTATGCATCATTAAGCCACGCCCCTTGTCAATCGCTACTGTAATTATTAGTGTTCCTGGGGTAGGCGGGGCTTGATGACATCATCAAGTTCCACCCATCCCTAGTAACGCTAGGGATTACAATAGAGATTGAGAGGGGGGGGTTGGGCTTCTCCTGGATTGGCCGCAATCAATCTGGTACACGTTTACTGGAAGATTTTTCCCTCTCTTGCTTGATAAATCCTCTTTCCTCTTTCTAGAAGCCAAGGGGATTTTTGTCTAATAGAGGAAAATATAGTTGGATCTGTGTTTGCCTTTGGGGAAATTTCCAGACATTTGAGTTGTATTTAAACATGGAAGATATATATACACAACGTGCTGTGGCTTTTTATCCTCCTTTTATGCAACTTTAGCTTTTGTCTTTATGTTTTTTTTTCTTCTTAAATATTTTGAATTATCTTCCACAACCAACGAGTGAATTGCACTATTAATTAAGTGGAGTGAGCTAATTCTCCCCTGCGGAGCCAGAATCAGTCAGAGGAGCTCCGTTGCATAAATATTGGTACAGCATAAGTCAGCGAAATTTCTTAATTCTGGATCCCACCCTCAGGCCCTAACCCCTAGTCATGGCCGCCATCAGGGGGGGACAGCCGGGCCCGGAGCTGTGCACCGACTAGCTGTTAACGCAGGTAGGGCTGCGGGTCCCGACCACATGTGACCTCAACGGTGATGCACATATTGGGCGGGGTCTCGTGGGTGTGTCCTGGGCCCCACAACATCTGACGGGAGCCCTGCTCCTCACTATGAGGCGTAATCCTTTAATAACACCATTAACAAATCATTTGGTGAGATGGCTCTACTTTTTTTTTTTGCAAATATTCCTTATGAAGGGGCCTATTTAATATGACTGCAGCCTAGCTAAAAGCAGCTCCATAAACATGTACAATGCGCAAGTCCAAGGTACGTACACTGGAATAAGAGGTTTGAAATGCAATGTGAATGCCCTAAAATAATCGTGTGTGGATCACTGCGGTTACCTTGGCAAAAGTTAAGTTAGGGTTTGAAAAGCGTATCTTGACAAAATACGTACATTCAAGGGGTGTGTTTAGGGGAGTGTATAGAAGGTACGCACACAAAAATACGCTACGTGAATAAACGTACGGCAAATGTAGTTCTGGATCTACCCCAATGTCTGTAAGATATGTGTCCCTAAGATATATGGTCTGTATTGTATTGCATTTTTAGGATGAAATGGGATTTGTATAGTGGAGACTAGAATGCTGGATGTATTGTATACATTTGCTTTCTTTTATTGTGGTTACAAGATTGTGTTTTATGATGATTACATGGATACTATACTCTAGAAACTCTAATGACAAATTGTTAAACAGGTAGATGCAATTTTAAAGTTTGCAGGGAGGCGCCGAACATCCTAGCCCCGGCCCTGATGGGGATATTGGTTACTTATAAAGGCTTTCCTAGAAATAGAATATTTTTAATTATGTAAGGTCTTTCCCCACATTTGGCTGTATACATATGTAATAATATATGTTTTTATTTTACAAACTATTGGTACATTTACCTTGGAATACCATTAGCCTCATCTGTGTGGTCCTGAAGATCCATGTTCCTTGTCTCTGGTAATAGGAAACAGAGGAGTCCAACAATGATGGGGCCACTTCCAAAAATGGACATTGGAATCGCAGGGTGATATCTGGCCAAGAGACTAATGAGTGGTGCAATTATGCCAGCCACACGGGCAGCCATAGAGCAGAGTCCCACTCCATTCTGCCTGTGGATGCAAAGTGAAAGGAAAAGTATTGCTTATTATGTCAGAAGATTGCATGGTCACTGGTCAGTATTGCACATGTTTGATTATAAACTTTGACAGCTTTGAAAAAGGGAACACCTGCCCGAAACGCGTCGCTGGTAGTCAAGGTGCTTTGGTTTTCTGTCTCCGGTTCCCGTTTCCTCCGCCTCCCCCGGAACATTTGATCGTGCTGTTTTGGAGCTCTCGCAGCCTCCTGTTGGCCGCTGTGTCTTTACAACTATGGTACGGAGACATCTTGCCACACTGTCTTGTGTGTTGCATATCCCCCATTTTTAATGTTTTATTTGTGTTAATAAATTGTTCATTTTATTTCTCCTGTCGGTTGAGTATCTGTGCATTAGGTCCTCTCCCTTTGGAACATTACGGACCTCCTCACCACCATGTAACACATTTTAGTGTTTAAAGGGGAATTTATTCAAGTATATCACATTGGGTTTAATCTGGTTCAATTTTTACGTCCAGTTTTTACATTTGATTATAAATTTACCTGATAACTGTGGGAAATAATTCTGCAGCATAGATGTAACATATAGAGAATGAAGCTGCAATTGCAAATTTCCCAATCACTGCAAGCACTGTGATTACAACGGGTAACGCTAGGAAGAAAGGAAGGAAGGAAAAAGTTAATTTAGGGTTAAAAAATTTCTCTGTTCTTCAACATGGCAGTTACTCTGAAAGGTAAAACACTACATTTTGTTCTCAATAGTATTCTGTTGGACCCAGGCTAACAAAAAGTCAACATTTTCTGATAGATAAGATCGTAAAAGAGCATTAATTGTGCTAAAGTGCATGCTGAAGAAACGCAATCCCAGGACAGATCTGCATCCAGTGTTCCATCCTGTCATCATTTCCAATGATGAGGCGGAATGTAGCGATTAGCAAAAAGCGATTCCATAAAGTGGGAAGGGGGGAGAAGTATGGGAATAGTATAGTGAGGGTGTGCTAGGCTCCCTCCATACTGTCCAGATAGTTTTAAGCGGTTACGTTTACTGCTTTGAAAATTAAATTTTCGACTTACAGACAGCTGGCAGCTAATTGTCACTGTCACTATTTCGAAAATGTATTCAATTAGTAACATTGAATAATGAATGGGTAAGTATGCCGAAAGATCTATCTTTCAGCAACTTACCCATTCATTGCTTTATGACATTTCTGACCTGGCACCCGGCGTAAGTCTCGATGTAGTACCAGACATGAGGCTACGGGGTGGGGATGGAGTGTAGAAGGAGAGACTTAGGATTAGGCTGCGGGAAGAAGATGGAGCATGGAAGGGGAGACTTAGGATTAGGCTGCGGGGAGGGGATGGAGTGTAAGAGGGGAGGCTTAGGGTTAGGCTGCGGGGAGGGGATGGAGTGTAGAAGGAGAGACTTAGAGTTAGGCTGTGGGAGGGGATGGAGCGTAAAAGGGGAGGCTTAGGGTTAGGCTGCGGGGAGGGGATGGACTGTAGAAGGGGAGATTTAGGGTTAGGCTGCGGAGAGGGCATAGAGCGTAGAAGGGGAGACTTAAGGTTACAGGGCGGGAAGGCGTAGAAGGGGAGGCTTAGAGTTATGCTGCGGGCAGGGGATAGAGTGTAAAAGGGGAAGGTTAGGGTTAAGCTGTGGGGAAGGGAGGTTTAGGGTTAGGGTAATGGAAGGGGAGCATTAGGATAAGGGTTGGGGTTGGAAAAATACTCACCCATTGGCGCTGGATCTGTTTGCTCACCTCTCTTTGTCAGGAAATAAACATTAGTTTTTGTCACTCATCATGGCATCCTTGTAGGAAACGGCCCAATCAAAATAGGGCCATTTGAAGCTGCGAACCAAGCCCATTTTAAGGTAGGGTCCACAGATTATAGCTTTGTATGAACAAGAGGAGTGGCCTCACCTCAACCGCATGGAAGGCTGGAACGGAGCATTGCGGATTCGGAAGTCTATATCTGAACTCTTAATTTTATAGGTTTATTGCATGTCTTTATTTCAAGGACATACTTTGTATTATTGGGAGTTTGTCAACTCAACTGATTCTGCATAATCAAAAAAGATAATAGGAATAATTAAATAAGTAAATACCTTAAAGTGGGCTTTTGCTCTTGTAAAGGTACATGGGAGCATAAAATAAGGCCCTTTCCTGTCTCAAGGATTTTGTAGCAAATAATCTAATTTATGTTTTTAAGTCAAATGAATTTGAATAAAGTGCTTTAAAAATCCTAAAATGGAATTATCACAACTTACTTCTGGGAATTGCAGTAATAATGAGACAAACTGTTCCGCCCAGTAAAAGACACATAGACTGACATAGTTTCCGGCCAAATATCTGCACGATGAACATGGATCCAAGACGAGCAGGAATTTCTACTGCCCCAAATATGAGCTGGGTGAGATATATGTCCAGCCCAAAGCTACCGACATTCAAACTTAGGCCATAATAGACCAGGCTGTTCACAAACCTAAAATCATATAAATAATATTAGTAATAATACTATGAAATAATGCATAGTAGAACACATGAGTTAAATCTAGAGCACATTTTATAGAAAATGTAGGAAGAAAATACGTTTATTATAATGATAGCCCCATATAAACATGTTATTGGAATATATTGTATGGCCTGTGCATTGAGATGTGGGCCAGGTATAACACTGTCTGGTCTACAGCTATATTTGTAGAAAGATTAACTGTGACTTCAGCTAAAGTGTAAGACTATGGCTGTTACTACCCTTGGTCAGGACACCAGGGGCAGCAGCCAAGGTAAGACACTACCTGGCAAAGCCATCTACGAGCAAGGGATAAAAAACAATAGATCAGCAAAGATTGTACATTACGGATCATGGAGGCTATGTTTTGGAGACCAGTACATGTGGAGATCCTGCCATGGTTTTGGCTTGACCCAGACTAGAGTCATGAAAGATTGTCTGCACAAGTCATTCACATTGCTGGGGGAGTCCCTAGATACAGTCCTGTATAAAAACAAGACTGTAAGTATAGTGGAAACGTAGAACTGAGTCTGTTCTTGTTGGAGCCCACTTATGTGAACAATGTAAATCTCTGCTTAATACAATATGCATTGTCCCCTTTCTATTCAGCTGGGTTAGGCTTCAAGTTTGATGGTTGTGAAAAGCCTTTTAGAACAAACTTTTGTCACCCTAGCACTGTGCCTCTAGCCCTATATAAAACATTCTGCAAGCAGAAATTCTATTGTGAGTTACATTTTCATATCACATGCTCATCTCCCAATCTGTTTGCTTTATGTCATTGCTCTGAGACTCCGGCCCATATACGTCCTTAATTTACTGAAAATAGTTACTATTTTATGTAATCTACATATCGTTTTGTTACATAGATTGCGTATATGCGATCCGCATATACGCAATCTACATAACAAAACGATATGTAAATTATGTAAAATAGTTGCTACGCGTGCATAGTAGCTATTATCGGTAAATTAAGAACGTATGTGCAATACTTCCGGGGTTGTGAATCCGGGCCTCCAACAAGACCTGGAGACAGGCAGCAACACAGGACTGGCAGTTGTTGTCTAGAGCAGGGGTTCTCAACCCCATCCTTAAGTACCACTAATGGTCCATGTTTTGTAGGTCTCCCTGCAAAACCTGTGGAGCTTTCAGTTATGAGCTCACCTCCAGCAAGGAGATTTACAAAACTTGGACCGTTAGTGGTACTTGAGGACAGGGTTGAGAACCCCTAGTCTAGAGACCTGAAAATGACCTGCCTACATTTCTCTTACACATGCACATTGTCATGGAACTTACCAAACTAAACTCATAACAAGTGTTATTTTTCTTAGATTTGGCCGCCTGAAAAGGTCTATCATAGTTCCAGATTTGGTCCGTTTGTCTTCTTGTAGCTTAGAAGGAGAAACAATAAGCAAAATTTCTACTAAGTGATATTATTTTCCCTTCAGCATATAACTGGGGGCCATGGGAAACATCCATTTTGATACAAAATGTAGGATTTCCAGTAACACTGATATATTTTATAGTTTATATCAGCTGATTGTTATGTATGGACATTTTCATGACCTGCCCCTAGGGGCTGCTGTGGAACATTGCCTGACAATGTCCATAACATAACAGTGAGTCCCACAGCGACCCCTAGGAACAGGTCATGAAAATGTTCATACATAACACTGATAGCAAGTTGATATAGCTTTGCAGATATATTTAATACATTCTTCCATGAATTAAATGGAAAGTCATGTAACTTAAGTTTAATTTAAGGAGAATTATTTATGTTTACATTAAAGCTGAAATTCATACAAAGAGATTATAAGCAAAATGTACTATTTGCAATCAAAAAAACACAAAACCCCAATATAAAAGAGTGGATATGATGTAAATATAATAGTAAATATTTTTTTTAAATAGACAATAGAGGTTGTGACATTTATTATCAGATTTTAGACAGTGGGTGTTATGCAGAATTGGGACAATTTTTGTCATATTTTGCAAATAAAGTCAGGTGAACACCAAACATCTGCATAGTCAGTTATACACGTTTTAGGAAAACCTGCCCAGCTGCCATA
Organism: Limnodynastes dumerilii; assembly: GCA_011038615.1. NCBI lineage: Eukaryota > Metazoa > Chordata > Amphibia > Anura > Limnodynastidae > Limnodynastes > Limnodynastes dumerilii. The sequence goes on from WWET01000408.1 coordinate 319,949, forward strand.
GTGTCATCACTAGAGCCGCCAATGCTAGTACTTATTTCAGAGGAGAGGCATATGCCAATCAATAATCCTAAAACTGCTAATTCAAAAAGGATTTGGGAGTAGGCTGTGTAAACGCCAATCCTATACTGTGCCCAAGATGGGAACCCCTGACCGACTCTCCTCACTGCTTCTTTGGCTGCAAGTAGCCATATGCCAAGACTGCAGGTGACTGACAAAATCTGAAACTGGCGTTTCACTGTATCATTTACGTTGCTTTGTGATATATATAATCCACTTTCAGGTTTGTTAGACAGTCAGAGTCTCTTTGTTACCTGTGAAAGTAATTCCTCTGATAACTTCTTCTTATTGAAAGCTGCAGCTTTTTGGAGGAGGTCTTTGGCACTTTCATTTTTTCCTTTGGTTAAAAGCCACCTGGGTGATTCTGGGAGAACCCTGTATTTGAAAAACTTCATATTACATAATAATAACTATCTGTAATTAAGTCTGCAATGTAATACAGAGGCCATAGCAATACAAAACATTGACCTGCAGAGTGATAGTACTGCAAACCAACTGATAGGTATGTGCTGTGTCAGAGCTGGACACCACAGAGAATATAGGACAACATAACCAATCATTCATCAAGCACGATAAAACAAGTTAAGGCTAGTGAGTGAAAATACCATTCTCTGCCCAAGGAGATGCCACCCACTACATTGATACAAACTTTAGTTTTTGCCTTTGAAATCTCTAATTAGATTTTAGAGGATTTTTGTGTGTTTTACTTACCAAATATAGAAAAATAGTAGACCTGTGGGTGCAGCGCAAACTATCTGCAACAACCTCCAATTCCTGACGCCATAGCCAAGCCCAGCCAACACCATTTGCCCTACTGCAAAACAAACATGGCCGGTGATTGTGGCATATGCGCGGTATGATGATCCCACCCACTCAGCAACTGAAAGAGACCAAAGATTTCATTTACTCCATGAGATATATGAATAACCTTATATATGATATACAATAACCATAAGCATATTCATATGCAAGTGCTGATAAATAATCTGATGGTGCTATATAAAATAATAATAAATAAACAATATTCAGTTATTATTTAATATAAAATTCTGATGTTATTATTTTATATTAATGCTAAACCATTTTCACACAAAGGGGGATTTTTGAAGCGTCTAAAGTGGAGATATTACCGATTCTACCGGTCATTTTTTAGAATGTATTTAGTAAATGAAAGCCATAATTATAAGCAAAATCACCACTTTTCTTCTTCAGGAGCTACATGTACCCCTAAGGTTGTCGTTAAGGACCCGAGGTAGGTACTGTAACATAAATGACAGACATTTTTAAGTATGATTTTATGGCATAAAAAGGCAAAGTTGCTGCTGTACCACTGTATACTATTTACAGGGCCGGCACAATGCGGTCCGTGGGGGGTACGCAGTGCAGGTCCGTGCCAGTCTGGAGAGGTGCTCATCCCCCCACTGCTCGCTATAGTGCCCGGCTGAAAGGAGCTTCCTGTATGAGCTGCCGTGGCAGTAACATAGAGCAGCTCATTGCAAACTTCCTTTCAGCTGCCGGCCGGGTTTGCTATCAGCTGTTCTGTGTTCTGCATGGTAGCTGATAGCAGGAAGTTCCTGTATGCAGAAATAAGGAGGCAGAGAGAGCACCACAGAGGAAGGGAGGAGGGAGCAATGGTAAGTGAGGTATAAAGGGAGATTCCGTAGACACATGATGGGGATACTGGGAGCTGGAGACACATGAGACCATATTCAAACTTAATAACGTTTGAAAACATGCCGTGTGCGTACATTGGCGTTATTTAGTGATCTGCATATGTGTGCAGCAGATGTTATGCATTGGATCTCACTACATATGGAGTTGATTTCCGCCCGTGCACACCTCTGTCTGATAGGGAGTGACTATACTCTGTATGTGGGAGAATACGTAATGTGGGTGGGTGGGGCATTTGTACAGTATGGGCTGAGTCAGGCACTTCCACATGCACGTATGATTGCTATGTCCACACAATGATACACAGGAAGAAGTTAAGATAGGGTTATGAGACATGGAAGTCAACTACATTCCATCCGTCAGAGGGAAGTGTCATGGGAGCAGAGCTGTAGCTGGACATTTTAGTTCTAGGGGCAAAAAGAAAAAATGCAGCCTCCTACCTTGATTTAATAACCAGTTTAACCTTAAAAATTAACATGTAACATAAGTGCGGACTAATGCTATTCTTTGCGTTCTTAAAGCACTTCTAAGTCTGAATACGGTCCATGATGGGGATACTGGGAGCTGGAGACACATGAATGGGGAATCTTGGGGGCTGGAGACACATGATGGGGTGTACTGGGAGCTGGAGTGTTGTGATGGAGGATACTGGGAGCTGGAGTCACATGATGGGGAATACTGAAAGGCTGGAGTGATATGATGGGGAATATTGGGAGGCTTGAGAAACACGAGGGGGAACATATGGAGTATGGAGAGACATGAGGGAGAATATTGGGAGGCTGGAGACACATATGGGAGAAATACTGGAAGATACACGCAAGGGGGAAAGATTGGATGGATATATATATATATACTGTATACACACACAAACTGGATTACAGTAAGTGCTTACAAGGCCGTGCTTCTTTTGAATTGTGGTTACAAATGTTTTCTGTCTTTATGACACAAGGAGGTCTTTTTTAAGTGCATTGTGGTTACAAGAATGTTGAATTTATTGTACAGTGGTCGGAAGGATGCAATCTGTATTGTATGGCGGCCTGTATGGTATAGCAGTCACTAGGATAATGTCTGTATGGTATGGCTGTCACTAAGATATATAGTCTGTATCAGTGCTCGAAGTGGAAATTTAGAAGTGGGGGTATGGAAATTTCAACACCAGAGGTGTCTTGAGTTTGGCAAAGTAAACTGGTCAACAATGAGAAATCACATTGTGTACACTGAATGCTCCATGTTTAATTAAATGATCTGGTTACCGCTAGATAAAAACAATGATAGCTCCCCCACAGGGTCGTTTCTAGGGGCGGACGAGTCCAACCAACCTTATTGCCCCTCTTTTTGTGTGCCCAGCCAGCCTTATTGCACCTTCCTTCTGTGTGTCCAATCATCCTTATTGTGCCTTCCTTCTTTGTCTTATTGCCCCCTCTTTGTCCAGCCAGTCTTATAGCCCCCCTCTTTATGAGTGTCCATCCAGCCTTATTGGCCCTCCTTCTGTGTTCAGGCAGCCTTAAAACCCCCCTCTTTATTTTTGTCCAGTCAGCCCTATTGTCCCCTCCTTCTATTTGTCCAACCAGCATTATTGCCCCTGCTTTTGTGTGCCCAGCCAGTCTTATAGCCCCCTCTTTGTCCAGCCAGTCTTTTAGCCCCCTCTTTATGAGTGTCCAGTTACAGCCCTATTGTCCCCTCCTTCTATTTGTCCAACCAGCATTATTGCCCCTCATTCTGTGTCCAGCCAGCCTTGTTGCCCCCTCTTTACTTGTGTCCAGTCAGCCTTATTGTCCCCTCCTTCTGTTTGTCCAACCAGCATTATTGCCCCTCCTTTTGTGTACCCAGCCAGCCTTATTGCCCTTCCTTCTTTGTCCAGCCAGCATTATTGCTGGCTGGACAAAGCTGGCTGGTTTATATGCAATCTAGACTAATGATGATATTAGTGCGTTGATGCATCCACAAACACACAGTACAAATTAATAAAAAAAATGAGATTAATTTAAAATGCATAAAATGGAGAAAACAGCATTTGTGTTTCTTTCTTGTTTTAAATGTATAATATGCCAAAATATGCAAAAACAACATTACAACTTCATAGTTTTAATAATAAACTAAATTAAACATTTATGCTAGACAGATGATGACATGACAGATGACATGAAGAATTCATGACTGAAATAGATGTGTTTAGTGTCTTACCTAGAACGAGATTATTAATCAGGACACCTGACATGGCGATTCCCACCACACAGCGCAGCGCTGTATATACAGAAAAATCTGAAACAAACGCAGCTCCGACTCCAAACACCAACATCAATAGCATGGAGATTAAGATGACAGGTCGTCGCCCAATCCTTTAAAACACACATAAAAAAAATGCACTGATTGGTTGGTATTATATTTACCTTCAGCGTAATTTAGATTTACAATATTTCTACAGCAAATTAATCTGTGTGCAGAAAATAGTCCCAATCTTCATATGCACATGTATACACTACAGACTTCCAGCATGAATCTGGATCTAGCTCTCCATGCAGTAAACCGGTCTGGGGGTAGCATGGGGCGGCGTATTGGGAGGGGAAAGGTATTTAAATCATACAGTAGGGGCTTGGTGGGCCTGGTGTGTAAATGTTAAGGTAAGGTCCTCTTGACGGAAAGCCATAAGTGAGAGGGGAATGTTTTTCCTTGCACTTGTGGAGATTCGGATCGCACAGCAATCCTATAGCGAAGCTCTGAAGTCAGAGGTCCAATCGCAGGACCCTACTATATCTGGATATGGTCCACTGTTATGAGGCGATAACAGCCTCAAGATATTTCCTTTAATGATAACGCAGTTACGAACATAAAGTAAAAAGTAGTCATTTCTAAAGTGAAGTAATTGTTTTTAAAAGATTAATATTTATATAAACAATAAATGAAACAAAAGTATTTCTCCTTAATTGTGCTCAAGTATAGATGACTAATATAGAGGACGATTAGGGGGATAACATGAGCACAATTAATAAAGAAATAAAGGGCTGTGTTATGGGTCATACATTTCATATGCCTCATAATAAAGCTCAGATTTCTCCTTAACTGTGCTCAAATGATCCCTCCGCCTTTTATTAGCTCAACTTTTTACTACTGTCTTCCTCTACACATTGCTGGCTGCATGCACTGTTTGTAGCATCTGATTTAGAAAGTCCCAGACTCCCAGCAGTGTTCTGCTGACATCACTTCAGTGCCACATTGCTGGGAGCCTCTCCTCCAACAGTTTAAGAACAGCGTGCACACCCACTGACAGTGATATTACTTGGACTATCATCGCAAACCAGGCAATGTCTGTGCATGGATGGTTGTAGCTATCCTCCAATCAGGTTAAGGAGAATGTCTGGCAACATACTGATTGGTGCATGGCTGGATCTATCCACCAATCAGTACAGGGAATGGCTGGTAGCATGCTGATTGCTTTATGGCTGGAGCTACCCACCAATCAGAGTACTGATATCCATTCACTTCATGAAACTATGTGGAGAGAAATACAGGACCACAGGAGGGATAAGTTATGAGTTATTTTTTGAGGTGTGTTAGTGTATGTGATCTCTGTCATATAGTGTATGTAAGCTCTGTCATATAGTTTATGTGATCTCTGTCATATAGTGTATGTGATTTCTGTTATATAGTGTATGTGATTTCTGTCATATAGTGTATGTGATTTCTGTCATATAGTGTATGTGATCTCTGTCATATAGTGTATGTGATTTCTGTTATATAGTGTATGTGACCTCTGTCATACAGTGTGTGTGAGCTCTATGATATAGTGTGTGTGTGATCTCTGTCATATAGTGTGTGTGTGACCTCTGTCATATAGTGTATGTGACCTCTGTCATATAGTGTATGCGACCTCTGTCATATAGTGTGTGTGATCTCTGTCATATAGTGTGTGTGATCTCTGTCATATAGTGTGTGTGATCTCTGTCATATAGTGTATGTGACCTTTATTTTATTTGTGATTGTTTTGGATGTTGTATTAATTAAAGGTTTTTTGATTTTTACTCCCCATGTTTCATTCTGTCCTGGAGTTAAAGACCACCAAGTGGAACATCTAAATGGAACCTCATGGGACTTATTGACTTATTTTTGACCTAAATACATACCATAAGGTTTATTGTATATGTACAGAACCATATGGGATTTTTATATAAAGGTGTTTGTCTCTTTTAGCTTTGTAGGAGCCCTTGTATTACCACTACCGCACCACATGACCGGGAGAGACAGCTGGAAATAAGGGGCAGAAATGGAGGCTGGAAATAAGGGGCAGACAATGGAGGCTGGACATAAGGGGCAGACAGTGGAGGCTGGACATTTAAAGGGGGAGACAATGGGGGCTGGACATAAGGGGCAGATAATGGAGGCTGGACATTTAAAGGGGCAGACAATGGAGGCTGGACATAAAGAGCAGACAATGGAGGCTGGACATAAGGGCAGACAATGAAGGCTGGACATAAGGGCAGACAATGGAAGCTGGCCATAAAGAGCAGACAATGGAGGCTGCACATAA
>WWET01000408.1:326738-356586 GCA_011038615.1 Limnodynastes dumerilii
CTGGACATAAGGGGCAGACATGGAGGCTGGATATAAGGGGCAGACATGGAGGCTGCATATAAGGGGCAGGCATGGAGGCTGTACATAAAGGGCGGACATGGAGTCTGGACATAAGGGGCAGACATGGAGGCTGGATATAAGGGGCAGACATGGAGGCTGCATATAAGGGGCAGGCATGGAGGCTGTACATAAAGGGCGGACATGGAGTCTGGACATAAGGGGCAGACATGGAGGCTGGATATAAGGGGCAGACATGGAGGCTGCATATAAGGGGCAGGCATGGAGGCTGTACATAAAGGGCGGACATGGAGGCTGGACATAAGGGGCAGACATGGAGGCTGGATATAAGGGGCAGACATGGAGGCTGCATATAAGGGGCAGGCATGGAGGCTGTACATAAAGGGCGGACATGGAGTCTGGACATAAGGGGCAGACATGGAGGCTGGGCATTACAAGAGGCAGACATGGAGGCTGGACATTATAAGGGGCAGACATGGAGGTTGACCATAGTAAGGGGCAGACATGGTGGCTGGACATTATAAGGGGCAGACATGGAGGCTGACCATAGTAAGGGGCAGATATGGAGGCTGACCATAGTAAGGGGCAGACATAGAGGCTGGACATTACAAGGGGCAGACAAGGAGCCTGGAAATTATATATTTTTTTAGTTTGTTTTACGTGTGCATTGGCTCACAGCCCCCTAAAAAGTATTGCATTATGATTATTTTGGACTATGGTAGATCTCAAAAGATTTTTTAAAATTAGTAGATTCCTAAATCTGGCCACCCCTGGTGTATGTGATCGCTGTAATATAGTGTGCACATGTATGTGAGATCTCTGTCATATAGTGTATGTGATCTCTGCCATATAGTGTATGTGATCTCTGTCACATAGTGTATGTGATCTCTGCCATATAGTGTATATGATCTCTGTCATATAGTGTATGTGATCTCTGTCATATAGTGTGTATGTAATCTCTGTCATATAGTGTATGTGATCTCTGTCAAATTTTGTGTGTGTGTAATCTCTGTCATAGAGTGTATTTGATCTCTGTCATATAGTGTGCGTGTGCGTGTGTGTTTGTGAGTGAGATCTCTGTCATATAGTGTAAGTGATCTCTGTCATATAGTGTAAGTGACCTATGCCATATAGTGTGTGTGTGATCTCTGCCTTATAGTCTGTGTGACCTCTTTACCATATATTGTATGTGATCTCTCTGCCATCAGAGCTGAGGTATATCTCAGTTACTAGAGAGACACTATACTGAAGGACAGAGACTCTGTATTACTGAGATTTGCATAGATGAAAGTAAGGGGCTGCCCATTGGAGTTGTCCATTCACATACTAATTGTGAGAATACCCCAGTCCACTATAACCAGTCCAGCACTCTTAACTGGACTGTAATTTAATTGCTGAAACATTACTATTGTAACAAGTTAAATTTTCTCCTCAGTAATATAATAATGGAAAAAATGTATTTCTTACCTGTCTCCTAAGGGACCAAAGATAATGGATCCAATGAGGAGACCCAGCATATAAATGGCCTGGGATATGTCGGTTTGTTCTTTTCTTTTACAAACCAAGTTGAACTACATGGACAAAAACATAAAAGACTGCATTATTTATTAGATTTTATTGTCTACCCTTCAGAGTTTTAAGGAATGAGAGGTGAAGCCTTACCCTGCAATGTGAAATGCAGTATGATGTAATAGCTGAATAGGAAAGCTCATGTTTATTAGAAGTATATTAATAGAATTTAGATTATTGCAGCTTAGCAAATATCTCCCTGTAATGATTTATATAGTCTACCAGCACTAGCACATAGAATAATTAGGGTAGCAGTGCTGCTTATGAATAAGGCTAAACACTGAGGGCCTCTGTAGTATTGTTTGTACAAAGCGGGTTTTAACACACCAATTTTTTGTTGTAGAATCCAAAAAGCACATTATTATTATTATTATTATTATTATTATTATCGTTTATGTATAAGGCGCCACAAGGTGTTTGCAGCAACATACAAAATACAACAACAAAATACAGTACAGACATACAGGGCAGGGATGGACAGCACAGTACATAATAAAATATAATATAAATGTGAGCAAATGTGAGCAATGATAAGTTGTACACATCAAGGGCCTCATTTACTAAGGGGTGAAATCTCTAAGAAAATCTCCGTACATCTCCGGAGGTGAGTGGAGAATTTTTCACACCCATCTCTGTATTTACTATAGGGCGATTTTGCATGGTGATTTTCAAACTCCGGAGCTGTCCTTTAATTGTTTTCCGAGATTTGTATAATTGTAATGGTATGTATGGGAAAATTATTTTTTCAGTGTTTTACATGAAAAATCGTGAGACTTCACACACAACCATAGCCATCCCTCATGCATTAATCCAGGGTCAAATTTGGTATATAGGAGTCATGACATGACCCAGGAAAGCCAGCACAAACACTCATAATTTTCAAGTTAGCATCACAGACCATCTGCACGTTTAATAAGCGGTCAAGGTGTCGATTGGTATGTAAATGTGCCCTGCTTTTAGGTGATCTCAGCGCAATATGTGTACAATCTATCGCTCCAAGGTCATTGGGAAATCCAGAGAGCCGATAAAAGGCTAACTTCAGGTCACACCAATTTTCCTTCTGGCTGGGGAAGCAGATATATGTACGTGACAATTTAATTATGAGCTAAGTAATGTGAGAATGTCGCCTGTGATATTCCAACCACTCTGGCAGTCACAGACTGGTATGACACTGTGGCCAAAAAGTGGAGAACACACAGTAATTTGTGCTGCCCAGACACTGCATGGGTGATGTTGCTGGGTCCAAATCCCTCCTCACCTGCTATGAGCTCAGGAGGTTAGTGCGGCTGAGGCGAAACAATTGAACTACCTCCTGATCAGACATGGAGTCAAAGTTCAAACGCCGGCCAATCACATGCACATGACGTGTTATGCGCTGCCTGTGATGAACCGTGGGCCTGGTGATGGTTTTGGTCCTGTTGCTCAGTCCTGGCTTGATTGTTGAGACCACAGAATTATTACATTTAAGCGCGGTATATGTCTTCTTTTTTGTACTTAGTAATTTGGGGTCATACCACCTATTATGCCAGCGATTATTCATCCTTCTGTGGTTTTATTATACATACATTTAGTATTTTTTTTATATAATTATATTCTATCTTTGAATTAGCGCTCATCTACATAATTTGCTGTTATAATAGTGACCACATGTACGCAATCTCCGTAACAAAACGTTACGGAGATAGCGTAAAATAGTTACTACGCATGCGTAGTAGCTATAAACAGAAAAATAGGCACATAAATTAAAAATTTCTGGGTTGTGAATCCGGTCCTTATTTTCAGTCTCTGAATTAGGTCCAAGAGGCGCTGATTCAGAGACTGTAAATAAGAGAGGAAAGTTACTCCAGGGCTAAACCATGTTGATTGCAGGGGAGTCATATTTCATCTGCTGCAAACAGTATTAGAGTTGAGAGGTGATGTTTCCTATCCCAAGTCTAAATAACAGCGTAAAAGTGAAGCTTATTATTATCTGTAATTTGACTCCCGGGTCAGCGATTTTATGATGAAGTTCTTGGTTGTATGACAGACTCTACAATGTTGTCTGAGCTTGTGTGACTCATTCATATCTCAGTAGTTTGCCGTATTTATCTACTGTAGTTGTTGTTTACTTGGATATTTCCAGGGAAACATAAAGCCCTGGTATATGATACAATATACACACACACATATTTTGATGACTAAATGGTGACTTGCTTACAGACCTCGGTGACCAGTGTTGACTTTTGCTGTGACGTATCATACACCCATCCATTCTGGCAGGCCCCTGTGCTGTTCAGGCCATATCTCTGGATTGCCTCCATGTCCCAGTCCACCGGCGTGTACATCAGACACTGTTCATAGGACCCTTGTGCATTACGTGGGAGGGTTATATTCAGCAGCTCTTCCTCTGTTAGGTTTGGGCTTTTCTCTAGAATCCAGCTGGTATTGCAGTGGTGGGGCACAGATATTCCCATAAACACCTGTCCAAACATGTGGAAGGCATTGAAAAAGCTGAGGAAGCAAAGCATAAACACCAACGTTTTCTGAAAGCGTCCAAACTCTCCGACATTTTTCAGGATCTCCCCAAAGTCCGTCATTGTCATCTGGCTGAGACAATGAGTTGTGTTGAAACCCTGCAGTCTGACACCCAGAAATTAATGTTTAATCCTTGTCACTGTGCCACCTTGAATAATCCAAAGTCTTACACTCTGCTGTGGTTAATTTACTACAAGTTATCTTTACTAAAGGATGGAAACCTTGCTGGAAGTGCAAGATATATATTACTTCATTTCCACTTAATAACAACTACTCAAAACTATATTTAATATATTCAGTTACTGTATACAATAATACATAATGTTAGTAATGTCTTGTTAATTTTCTCCATCTAGTTAAATCCACCTTGAAGATTGCTGCTTCAGTTTGCTGTAATTACATATTATCTGCAAATCAATCATGTTACTTTGCAGCAGAGTAACTGTGAAATCTGCATGTTTATCAGTATATTATCCACTTAAGCAGCATGATATAACAGATACTTAAACATTGTATAAAGGAAAATGAAAGCATTAATCCACTTTGCAACTGAGAAAAAACACACTTTACGTAGATAAAACTATTTAATTAAAATTAAATCACAGTTTACTGGCACTTGTAGCCTTGGTCACAGTGCATGGCCTTTTCACTCCCCAGTCCTACAATCCACCTTTACCAGGATCTTGTTCAGTGGTATTTACTTAGGTTCTGGTGATTTTAAGTCTCTGCCCAGAAAATCCAGCTCTCACGTCATAGGCTGACTGGTGAAATGCAATACAGTTGATTCGCCAGCAATAAAGCTTATGCAAGAAGTTAGCTCTGTTTCTCCCCTGCTGAAGAGTCCACTGGAACAGATGAAGGCATCACCATGCTCTTAGTCACACACAGTGGAAGTAGCCATTTTGTGGTCAATATACACTGCTCAAAAAAATAAAGGGAACACATCCTAGATCTGAATGAATGAAATATTCTTATTAAATACTTTGTTCTTTACATAGTTGAATGAGCTGACAACAAAATCACACAACAATGATCAATTGAAATCAAATTTATTAACCCATGGAGGTCTGGATTTGGAGTCACCCTCAAAATTAAAGTGGTTCTGCAGGTGTTGACCACAGACCACTTCTCAGTTCCTATGCTTTCTGACTGATGTTTTGGTCACTTTTGAATGCTGGCGGTGCTTTCACTCTAGTGGTAGCATGAGACGGAGTCTACAACCCACACAAGTGGCTCAGGTAGTGCAGCTCATCCAGGATGGCACATCAATGCGAGCTGTGGCAAGAAGGTTTGCTGTGTCTGTCAGCGTAGTGTCCAGAGCATGGAGGCGCTACCAGGAGACAGGCCAGTAACAACCCAGCAGCAGGACTGCCAACTCTGCCTTTGTGCAAGGAGGAACAGGAGGAGCACTGCCAGAGCCATGCAAAATAACCTCCAGCAGGCCGCAAATGTGCATGTCTGCTCAAACGGCCGGAAACAGACTCCATGAGGGTGGTATGAGGGCCCGACGTCCACAGGTGGGGGTTGTGCTTACAGCCCAACACCATGCAGGACATTTGGCATTTGCCAGAGAACACCAAGAATGGCAAATTCGCCACTGGCGCCCTGCAGCAGTGGGGTCCCCTCACTATATATGCCAACAGCCAAAAGTTGGTTTACCCAGGAGAGAAGGGGAGGACAGACCATGTTTTCTTTTAACAAGTTCATTTCCATTCTACGTTATCAAGCAAACTACCCACGAAAAGACAGGAATTGGAATATTATCTCATATAAAGGCTGATCCAAAGCTGCACTTACACCTGCAAAACAGGTGCAAGTGTACACCAGAGAAAAATCCATGTTGCAATGTGATTTACAAATGAAACAGCAGTTATACAGTATGCGAGTTCCATTTACAAAACTAAATTATTTTACCTGAATGCAAAAGAATTTTAATTAATTAGCACCCCTTGCAATGCAAAATGGTATAGCCGAGCTGTACATTTGCACCTGTTTTTCCCTTACCCCCAAAGGACCTGGGGCTGTATTCACAGATCCGTTTTCACATGAAGTAGCATGCATATTTTTAGGTACGTTTTGCCTGCGCATGCGTAGTAACTTTATTTATGTAAGTAACGTAGAATATACACACGTAAGTGCACGGAAATGTGAATCACACTTGGGGACATAAGTACGGATGGGCAGGGTTCAAATACGTACCAGAAAACTTACGTGAAAGAGGGTGGGGGGAGGCATTTAAATGAGTCTGAGGGCGTGGTTACATTGAATCATACGTATGGCATACATATACGCACGTATGTACACACAAAGTCAGAGGTGGTCTATGGAGGCGTATGTCTATGATTGCACGGCCGTGAGAGGGGAGTGTCATGGGTGTTGGTAGGTGTAGGCTTGGTACATGTGTGCGTACAATTGCGTACTTTTGAACAAACACATCTCTGAATACGGCCCCTGATCCTGAACTAAGAAGGTTGCCGAATTAACGGAAGTGGTTTGCGTAAGTTGGCCCAGGAACTGCACGTGCACGCGGCAGATGATCTCTTTGCACACGGAAAACTATTCTGCAAGATTATTATCATTATTATTAATATAGTTTATTTCTAGGGCGCCCGCGCCATACAAAATACAATACAAACCTGAGGATAGGGATGGACAGCATAGTCCACAAAAATACAATAAAGTGAAGCAAGCACAAAACGCAAGGCAAAATGCGAAGTGTCAAGCGTGGCAGATCAGGGAGAAGGGGATAGAGCGCAGTGAGAGGTTGAGAGGGAGCCACCAGGTGGGGATGGCGTGAAAGGGTAGCAGATGGGGACAAGAGGGTACGAAGTGAGGGGGTATGCTAGCCTGAACAAGTGCGTTTTGAGTGAGCGCTTGAAGATCTGCAATATGGGGGAGAGTCTGACTGAAGAAGGGTCATTCCAGTACAGAGGTGCAAAACGGGAGAAGTCCTGGATACGGGCATAAGATGTGGTGATCAGTAAGAAGGTCAGACAGTGCTGGTTAGCAGAACAGCGAGGGCGGGAAGGGGTGTGCATGTTGATGAGGGAAGAGAGGTAGGTAGCAGTGGATGAGGAGGTGGCCTTAAAAGGTGAGTTTAAAGAGAGGCCGATGTAGAGTGGAGTGAGAGGAAGAGGAGCATGGAGTATAAATTGAAGGGGGGGCAAGACGAGCGGGAGACCAACGAGGAGGTTACAGTAGTCAAGACGTGATATGACTAGAGAGTGGATGAAGGTTTTGGTAGCTTCATTTGTGAGGAAGGGATGGATGCGTGCAATTTTGCATAGGTGGAAACGGCATAGGAAATCAGCGGAACGGAGGGGCTGGTAACCAGTTTGGACGGTGTCTGTGAGAGAGTGGTCAGTGAGGTATCTGATGAAATGTTGGTAGACTAAGTGCTCAAGGACTTTGGAGGGGAGGGGAGAAGGCAGAGTCGGACTCGCCTGCTGGGGAGCCAGGGAAATCCCCAGTGGGCCCCGATGCCCGTAAGCTCCACTCCTTTTTACAAGGTGGTAGAGCCTTCTTATAGACTCCCCCCCACGCTACAAAGAGCTGGCTGTGCAATACATAGCCGCCCGCAGCTCCGTTTACCAGACGCCAGCGTGACCTAAGGTCACATTGGCGTCATTATTCTGCAGAGCGCGCCGTGGAGGAGAGAGCTGGTGGCAAAAGACATCAAAGGTAAGATAAAGAGGGGCAATAATGTTAGGTGGGTACAATGAGAGGCAATAAGGCTGGGTGGACACATAAAGAGTCAGTAATAAGGCTGGCTATATGTAAAGAAGGCAAACATTTTGGTTGGAAACAGTAGTAAGGGGGATAAGGCTGGTTGGATACACAGAAGCAGGGAGTATAATACTGGCTGGACACAAAGAGGTGGTAATAGGACTGGTTGGACACAGAAGGAAGGGGAAATAAGGCAGACTGAAGACAAATTGAGAGGGGGGGGACAATTAGGCTGGCTGGACACAGAAAGAGGGGTCAGTAAGGCTGAATGGACACAGGAGGAGGGGGCAATAAGACCGGCTGGACAAATAGAAAAAGGGGCAAATAAGGCTGACTGCACTCCCCTTGCAAACAGCGGTGGATCTTAAACTTAGACCACCATTGACTAGCCCTAACTCTGCGCTGTCATTTGGGATCTTAAGTGACGTGGTAGCGTTCATTTAAGATCCTAAGTGTCAGCCCGCGCCCACTTTCCCTCATTTCCCTGCCTCCCCCCTCCCATTTCCATGCAAATTCTTAAGATCTTAAAGATTCGCAGCACTTAAGATCTTAAGTGCTTGCGTGCGATTCAAACTTACGCTCTTAGCGAATTTACGCTCCTAACCGCTACGTAGACGGCGTTGCACTATTACTACGCATGCGCAGTTTTGCCAATATTCTAGGATCTTAAATATACGCTCCTAAGTGCCGTGGAAATCGTATCTCTGAATCAGGCCCTCTGTGACCAACAATCACATTACTACACTTGAAAATCCTCCATATTCGCCCTATTTAGCACCTTGTGACTTTTATCTGTTTCCAAAAGTTAAATCAGTGCTTAAAGGGACACATTTTGAGTCAGTTGAAGAAAGCGGCAGATATGCTGAAACAACTGACAGAAATTGTTTTGCTCCATTCCTTCGACCAGTGGAAAACAAGACTACAGCAATGTATTAGTGCAAATGGGGAGTATATTGAAGGGGACAAGCATTACATTTGTAATACCAATAAATGAGTTATTTTTTTTTTTTTATACATTTATTTTTATTGAATGTTCACAATGTAGATAAACAAACATAATCGAAACTGCAAACAGTGTACAGATGTCTATAATTATGTGGTCTCTCCGAACTTACACAGACAAAAAACAGAAAACATACAAGATTTAAAACATTTTTGTCTACCGTGTGTATGTAGTTTAAAACGTATTGTAGACAACTGTTTTCAAGGAAAATACAATATACAAACAACCATACAACTGCATACTGTTTGGAGTGTTTCACATAAAACCATTACAATTTCTTCTCCCTTTTCTAAGAATTCTTAGTATGTATATTTCCCTTAATCCTGTTGCAAGTGTTAATAAAGAAATACATTTTGTCCAGACCATTAAATTTGTTGTGTTACCCAGATTGGGTCGAGTATTGTGCAATGGGAGGGTCATTATCCATTTCTCTCAAAAGATACCAGGATGTTTGATGGAAGTTATTGTGTAATTGTTGTTTTATATGTATAGGAAGGTAGTTAATATATTTTTTCCAGCAACTAAAAAAAATTTCTAAATTCTTTTCCGTTTCTATTAATGTTTCAACCAAATCCATTTTAAAAACATAATGTAACTTTTCTTTTAAGAGTTGGAATGAGGGAACATTTGAGGATAACCAAACATGTAATATTGTTCTGTGTGTCGCCGAGCTCAATGCCAGAAGACATTTTTGTCGCCAGTATGGCCCAGCTAGCTTCAAATGGAAGGTGGCTAACCATGTGAGGGACTGCATAATTACGGCTGGCTAACCAAAATCTGCGGAGAATCGGACAGCTCCACAGACAATGCTCCAAATCGGACTCAGGTATACACATCTGAGGCAGTTAGAGGACTCCAATAACCCTAACTTAAAGCGCCTTTGTGGGGTCAGATAAGTATGACGAAATGTGTTTAAAAAGATCTCTGTATACGTGCTCACTGGCAACAGTCTGCATGCTTGGTGCAATGCTTTCAAAAGTTGAACTGAATCTAGCGAAGGGAACATATTTGTCCATTGAGATAGACCGGCAGTTGAGCCTCCATAATCATACTCCTCCTGAAATAATTTGTAGCACAATGAAATAGCCCCTTTTCTAGGAGAGGGTCTAAGCAACATTTTATCAAACTGGTTTGAGCAGTCTCCAGGCGAGAAGTGGGAAATAACTGCCCGTATGTAATGAGCTGCCTGTAGAAACGCAATAGGGTAACTTTCTAGACATCTGAATTTCTCAACTGCTGCAGGGTAAGAATATAGACTCTCAGATGATACATTGAGCAATTGTCCAATAACATTTATGCCGCCCACCCTCCACAGATTAAAGTAATGTGATGTTAGGCCTGGCTTGAAATCTGGGTTGTGTGTAAAAGATAAATTAATGAAATAGCGTGCTTGAAGGCCCATTTTGTGTCTAGCTTTATGCCACACTTTCCAAGTGGTCCATAATATGGGATTACTTTTAATATCTATGGTAAGATTTTCTGCAGGGGTGTGGAGAAATGAAGGGAGACCAGATCTTGACAAGAATCATGATTCCATACATTTCATAATTCCCTAACCAATCCTTAATGTGAGCTGCATACGAGTACGCGGTCACATCCGGGAAGTTGAGTCCCCCATTCGTTTTGCTTTGTTGTAGTTTTTTAAGCGGATACATGCGCGTTTGTTCTTCCAGAAAAAGTGAGTTATTTAATCAGTCTCTTTATTTAATAGACATACCTCGTATGTAAGTGACCTTTTGTACAGAATTCTAGAAGTCTGGATGTGGCCTAGTGTGCTAATAATGGCAGGGAGGCTGCGTGACTAGGGTGAGACAACATGCTTATGGCAAGGAGGCTGCACGACTAAGGAGTTTCTGTCACTGCAGATTCAAACTTGTCAGTGTCACACAAATGGGAGCTTCTCTTTCAGGTTCAATGCTGATTCTTCCTCCATCATCACTTTTGCTGCCAGGTCCAAAAATGGAGTTGCCATGGCGCCCGGAGTTTGCTGATCCTACCATGATGGAGTGTGAGATAGTACAATAATATGTAACTTGCAGAATTTTATTCAGACCTAAAGGATCTATAATGGGGATATAAAACACTACACTTTGTTTAATCCAATGTGAAGCATACTTCCATAGAGAGAAAGAACAGGCAATAAAGGGATTTATGTCATTAAATAAATGTATCTGAAAACTTTAGTCATACAATGATAATTATATTTAACCATAATTATATATGATCATTGTGTAACATACTTAATAAAAATGCATTTGAGTACAAGCAATAGGATTTATGATTTCACAGATTACAGAAGGGCCCCGACTCGCATTGAAAATAAGAGAGGAAAGTTACACCTGGGCAAACAATGTTGATTTTAGGGGGGGTCAAATTTCATCTGTTGCAAACAGTCTAAATAACAGTGTGAAAGTAACACTGGTCAGCTGTGCAATAAGCAAAGTATTCTCCCTGCATACATAGAATAAAATTGATTAGACTTCCCCTGAAATCATAGTTTGGCCCAGGAGTAACTTTCCTCTTATTTTCAAGCTCTGAATCTGGTCCAAGAAGAGCTTTAGGAGCATTATTTCTGGCTGGCTGAACAGAAGTAAATACTTTGCGGCTTTCATTTCAAACCATCTAAGTTGGTGATTTCCTAGACCTCGGAGTGTTCCCTTCTACGAATAACGGAATTGATCTGTATTTAATAGTTGCGGCCATTTTCTGTGTGCTGCACATTCTTCTTTTACACATAAGCGCGCTACCGTCTTCCAGCAGGATCCAGATTTCTGTGCTCTAAGACGGTCGGATAGTGGGGAGGGGCGGAATACCTACTGCATGGGGGGGGGGGGGGCATTTCAATTGTACAGAAAGTGCCCATACATATGATCCTCATTTACACACTGGCGTTCTGCCCTTACACTTATTGTAATTAGGAACACACGGCAACCTGATAATGGACCTCCGCATTCATGTTCAAATTAAATTAGGAGCCAGTCTAATTGATTTGTCATAACAGCCTTGTGAAATGTAAATGATTGACCAATACAGTTTTGCTAAACATCATCAATTTAACACAAACTTAACTATACAAATGTATCTTTCCTTGAATTACAATAGCTTGACATGAACACTACACCCTTTATAAAGAATTCATTCTAAATAAATAATCAATAAATACTATAAACGGGGAGTTTATTCCGTAACCCAGGATTTAGAAACATTTTCATGTAAGAAACCACGACAACAGACTGAAATTATTATGTTTTTATTTAGACTCTTTTCTGTTCACTTTAAATTAAAGCCAATAAAAATCAGATCCCACAATTCACTTCTCTTTGCCTCGAGTGTTTTAGGAGTGGTAGAAACCCATAGTTCCTTACTCAGTAGTATTCTCAAATAAGGCAATAGTAACAAACAGGTATGAGAAGCACAGGCTGACCCTCTACAGTGACAAAGGAACCACTGACGCATTTTGCCCGTGACCCCATTAACACTGAAGAAGGCCACAAGCACATCTTAAAACAGAATAAAAAGAAAGTCAAAATAATCATGTGCAGAAATACTTTTGTTCTCTGTTACAAAGCTCTGGTCCTCAGTGCATCTTGTAGCACTAAGTAAGAGACAGTTGTTAGACAAGAGAAATTAATACATGTTGTTACAGCCCTGAAACAAGCCAGAGCTTGATTCTTTGGCAGTAGTGGTTCTTTAGGCCAAGAGAAGCATTAGAAAGATGAAGATGTAGGTTTCATTAAGATGCAGCTCAGAAAACGGCAGCTTAGCTGATACTGAGCTGTGCAAATCCTATGAGTTTTCCATCATCTGGAATGTCGGAAGGCTCCACCCCAGAGGCCTGCAGTGACAGAGGAAATGATATGTAATTCACCAAAACAAACACAACAGCAACATTTCCAAATCTAAGCATTCCGAGAGATCCATTTGTTAAAAGTACGCAAATATACGCACGGCTGTTGGGCAACACCCATGACACTCTCCTAACATGACTTATGAGTGCCTCAACCACCCTTATCTTTAAGTGTACATGTGTGCATTTCCGAGTGTGTAATACATCCGTACGTGCGTATAAGTGTAACGTAATGATAATGGGGACTGGTGGTGAGGGAGAAGATGAAGGCTGTCCAATGGCTGCAGCTCTCTTTTATCCTTCTAATGGCCATTATCAGGATTACTGTGCGGCTAGCTTCGCATAGTTATTTATTTATTTATTTTTTGGAAAGAGCGTCTTAAAGGGGTCTATTCCATTAGCTGCAATGTTACCACCTGGTTGTAAATTCAGCAGGGCAGTATTCTTCTGTCACTTGCACATATTACACATTTTCTTTATCCACTATAAAACTGCATAGATATTTACAATTCTTTATGCCAGAGTACTCGGGCCTGATCCAGACCTACGCCCGCGAGCGATCGTACGCTGGTCGTAAGCGTAAATTCGGCAGAAAAAAACGCACTGCACATGTGCAGAGTGACAACTTCCGGTGGTTCCAAAGACCTTTTCGTAGCGGCGATTCAGGCGTTCGTATTCTTTGCTTTTTTTTCCGACGACGGGGCGTGTTTATATTACGAAGTTAGTACGGACGCTGGAGTTAGGGAATGTAGGCGGGGGGAGCCATTTAAATTGTACAGTATGGGCGTGCTTAGTCCGGTACGATCAGCGCATCGCTACGAAAATTCGTACCGACGCCGGAAAACGTTATGGTAGGGTTCAGCCGGCGTACGGAGGTAAAGGTATGGGGAGTGTCGTGGGAGTGAAAGTTTTTACGCTGGAGCGATAATACGCTCCGCTCTCAAGCGTAGGTCTGGATCAGGCCCCTTGTGACTAAATTAAACAAATTACCTACCAACTGGATACCAAGCAATATCTTCCTCTATCAGCATTATACACACTGTATTTAGGCAATTTTCATCAAATGTATGTAAGCAAATGTGTGCTAATCATGTAAATAGCATATGGCTTATCTCAACACTAAACACTCCCAAAGGACTGGCATTCAGTGTATATTAAGAATATATAAAAAAAAAATATATCAAAGTTATTTAAATGGATTTGAAATTTGAAAAATGTAATTATTTTAATATTATGTAAAACAAGTAAAAAAAATACAACTCATGGATGGAAATAACTCTAAAGGTTGCTAAAATGAATTACTTTGTAAGAATGTCATGTAAAGGAACTCTA
The DNA here is from genome assembly GCA_011038615.1 of Limnodynastes dumerilii. Lineage (NCBI taxonomy): Eukaryota > Metazoa > Chordata > Amphibia > Anura > Limnodynastidae > Limnodynastes > Limnodynastes dumerilii. The sequence continues at coordinate 340,748 of WWET01000408.1, forward strand.
AATGATTTAAATTATGCTCCATTATTTCTCCTGAATATGGAGCAGGAATCCACAATAGAGAGAAACCGTGTTTATAAGACCCCGCAGGCAATATTCACATACCAGCTTGAAGGTGACTGATCGATTAGTCTGAGGTTCTTCCACAATCTTCTGTAAATTGGCTGCAACTGAGATGACAGAATATGTATGAATTAGATAAATAGGATGCATTGCATAAGTCCAGTGAAATCTTATTATGGGGAGTCACTTAAATGAAAGCTGGGTATACACTGGGCTTTACTTTTAAATGTCCATTGCAGCGATCACACAAATCAGAGCTGACATTTTACAAGCGCGTATGGTAAAACAATGCTGCAAAATTGTGTGAAAAAGCGCTGCATTGTGAAATTTTGGAACATATTTGCCATCAGAGATGTCTTGCTGTTGAGAGAAATCTTCAGTGTGTACTGACACTCAATCTTCGCTGCAATGATTCACATTCGTCTTTATGCATATAGCCGACTTTGATGGCATGCATTGCATTGCAGCAGAGGGTTATGGGAACAGTTTCCAGAAGATCCACAGGAAAATAGAGCGCGGTGTACGCGTTATACTGCTCGGGGCTGAAATTGTTATTACTGCTTTAAAAAGTTGTTACATCATTAGTAGAAACATCAGTGTATACCCAGCTTTAGGATTTACATTCTACTGCTCAGCACAGTGCCGTGACCTATATCAGAATAATGGTCCGGATTCACAGTTATTTAGTTTTCGTCTTACGTATGTGGTTTTAAGAATTGAGCTACTGCGCATGCGTAGTAGCTGAAGACCGCGGTTACGCAATCTACATACAGAAACGGTAGTAGCTCAATTTTTAAAACAACGTACGCAAGACGAAAACTACATAACTGTGAATCCGGACCAATGTGTTCTTTAACAAGCTGTAAACTTTAAATCATACTGTACATTAATCCCTCCTAAAAAATAGTCTGTGCGTGCTATCTGTATTAAAAAGCAGTACCCTTGTTTAACACAGCAGAAACTAAACGATAAAATAACCAGATCTACCTATTACTAAGTCTCTTCCGTCTACAAGGCCAGCTGACACAAGCTCTTGGGACACACCATCAGCTGTATCTGAAAAACAGACAGAGATTTCAGTGATGTACGAAAAGGCTTCCTCTATACCTGTAAAATAAGCTGAAAGTTAAAGGGAAATATATGCTCTTCATTTACTTGAAAACGTCTCAAACAATAAATAAATAAAAAATAAGGCAGGGAAATCCTTTGTCTACTATACTACTGCAGAAAAAGTGAAGCTGTTGTCCATAGCAACCAATCATATTAAAGCGCTCACTTTTTTTTCCACTATCACATACTAGAGAATAAAAAGTAAAATGAAGTGCTCAGAGTGCATAAACAATAATAGTTATTATTTTATTCTTAAAACAATAAGAAAATCTGATGTCAGCATACAAATAGCCACAAAAGAGCACTGTTGATCAGGCAATACTCAGACTAGGCTTATACCCCTTTCATATCGCCCCAAAAACCCAGGTTATTGGCGGGGGGAGCCACAACAACCCCGGCCTATTGGTGGGGCAAGCCACAACAACCCGGGTCGAGGCACAGTGTGAAAAGGTCCAGGTGCCTCTACCCGGGAATCGGACCCTGGACAAAAGAAGGGTTATTCCCAGGTTTGACCCGGGTAGGGGTAAAGTGTGAAAGGTGCTACCTAGGTTTTTAAACCCAAGAAGCACAGAAACTACTTGATTGGAGCAATAGTAAACAAATTACACAGTGTACTACTGCCAGTGTAGACCCGGGTCCCGGAATTTCCCAGGTCAATCCTGCAATGTGAAACAGAGTCTGTGACCCTGGGATCATCTGGGGACACGGCAATATCCCTGTTTCACAGACCCGGGATATTGCCGGGGGCGGCGATGCGAAAGGGGTAATTTTGAACCATAACTGATAACTTGGTTGACAAGTTCAAAAGCACATATAGAGATGGCACAGTCACTACATTAAAGATAGGAGATACAGAGAAATTCTTATACTTCATAGTACTCCCTTCATTAATTTGCTGGGAGGAGACGCAGAGAGTTGTTAGATATATACGGAGCAGCCCTGTAATACAAACACTATAGCTCCATTCAAAGGCAGCTGGAGTAGAAACTGAGACATTTTTAAACACTACTTAGCAGAATCTTGTTAAGCGTGAAGTGGTGAAGGTTTCCTTAGCACTGTCGTCCGGGGTGACGATGACATCTCTATATAGGCTTTTCAACTCGCCAACCTAGTCTATTATTGTTTAACGTTAAGACTAGTATGAGTGAAGAATAAAACAATGATTGCTTATGAACTCTGAGCACTTACTTTTTATTGGTCTGTAGGAACTAGTTGTTATTTCTTTACTAAAGCTGCTGAGGTGCATAACGCATATATAGTTTAGTATACATTCTGCTCATTCTAAGGACTCTATTTACGAAGATTGTTATCATATGAAAATGAATAAGTCCATATTTACAAAGCTATCATCACTATGGAAACCATGGCGAAGATCGCATTAACACTCCCGATCGCCAGCTCGCTCTAATGAATGCGGACCGGCAGATCGCTTTATTTACTAAGTGTCAGCGTGCCGACACGTTAAATAACCTAGGGTAAGTATTCCAGCGGTCTCCCCATATACCCCCTTTTCCTCCCCCTAATAGCTGTTATTGGGTGGAGGAAGAAGGGGGTACATATCGGGAGACTGCTGGAATACTAAAAAAGTAAAAAAAACATTAAAAAAATATATATATATTAACTAGTTTTAATTAATTTTGATCTAACAAACATATTTAATAAAAAAATAAAAAAATAGAGAATGAAGCTTTTAAACTTACCTGTCCGGGCGTGCGTCTGTCTCTGATCCCGGCGCATGTGCAGTGATTTTGCCTTTTGAGACCTGAAATTTTACAAGTCCCAAAAGGCATCTACTGCGCATGTGCTGGGATGACTTCATAGCCAAACAATGTCAGCGAAAGGCTCACTGACCATCGTGGGACCTCACCGGAGGGGAAAGTATTTGTAAATACATCCCGTGGTCCTTCCAGGCTCGCTGCAAGGCACAGTGAGCCTGGCTGCTATCATTAGCGCTCAATGCGCTAATGATAGTAAATAGAGCCCTAATTGAGCTAGCACTCTTCTCCCTCCTGGAGGGGTTGCTTTGCTCTTTTTATATACTAGAGAATGACAGCTACAGTTGGATTGGTTGCTATGGGAAACAGCTCTAGTTTTTCCTCTTCTGCAGTTTGTTTATTATCCTCCTCAAGCTTTTGCAACAACTTTGAGGGCGAGATTTACTAAATTTAATTTGGGAATTAACTTCAATTATGGGAAAGGGTTAAAAAATAGAAATATGCAAGAAACTTTTCTTAAAAATATTATACTTATAATAAAGTATTTTGGGATTGTTTTGTGTGACACCCATATATACAGATGTAATCGCTGGTTATCAAATCTAAAAATAAAAAATTATATGGCTGTGTCCAAGTCATAAAATAAATAAATATGAGGATCAGCCAGCCTAAATAACCAGCAAATAGAAGTAACATGGAATGGAATTCAAAAAATGCTCACCTCTTCCTGGAGTAAACTCAAACCGAATATCATTAAGTTCTCTCTTTGTGTTCCTGTGGAAAGAAATAAAAAAATTTTATAAGCAATGCACATATGAAAGAAAATTATAATATATATATATTTATTTTTTCTCTTGTTCTATTATGCAGAACCCCTATGGCAGCACTTACTATACCTGCTCAGCTGTCATGTCCGACAGCTGATTGGCTAAGTAATACAAGAAATGTATTGCTAGGACTCCTGAACACACAAATCACCACAGGAACGCTGCGGCAGCTTTTCTGCTTCATCTTCATTGGGGTCCCTGATCTGCTCCATGCCATTCCCCCAGGAACAGTACCCTAAGCAGCTTGCTAAAGCTACCTAGGGGTAGCACTGGACCAGCTCTTCATACTTAAAGCTGACCAGTTTTTATATATTTTATAACATTCTCAGTCATACAGCCCTGTGCAGAGCTCCACACAAAAGAAAGATTAGGGTCTAGAGTTACTAAGCTGCGGGAAAGTTAAAGTGGAGATGCTGCTCATAACAACCAATCAGATTCTAGCTCTCACTTTGCTATTACATGCTAGAAAATGTCAGCTTGAATCTGGTTGGTTGCTATGGGCAATATCTCCCCTTTTCCTTCCCAGCAGCTTAGTAAATATGGCCCTTTGTGGTAAAGGTAACTTTAACCAGGCAATTAGATAAATATGCATATCTCCTAAACACGAATATCTATGGATCTATAAAAAGACAAATGGGATATGCAGATGTGTTCTATTAATCACGGATACCGTTTAGCAAAACATACAAAGCCATTTGCTGTGGAGGTGTAGTATTATGGAGATCTCTCATTACTTTCTGATGTGTCAGCCTGACTAATGACTTAGGCAAACGTGTGAGATACAATGCGCCTCATGACTGATAATGTAAAACTTCATGCATAAAAATATTCAATATTGCTATAATTATCTTTATTTCACGTGAACAGTAATAGTAGGAGTAGAACTATTAGGAGGAAACAATATCATTTTTCCTTATTAATAAAATTCCTCACTGCAGTATAGTTATTGCAAACAATAAGCTAGCAAATGGCAAGCACACAATGGGAATAATGAACAATTGGATGCAAACAACTAAAACTGACAGCACCTTCGCTGAACCACAAGAGGAATATTTCTTACATAGATGTTAATGGAAGAAAGACAGAAGAGGGGCCGGAAATACTGTGGTCACTACAATGAAGTTCATGCAATATAGCAACTCCCAGCAGATATGCCAAAAATAAGATCTTTAGTATATACGTTAAAATGAACAGGAGGAGGGGAAATCCACTGCATCCCCCATACAGATAAATGGCCTAAAAACACAAGCAAAATTGGTTCATATAATAATTCACACACATAAAATAATACATACAGCTCTATTTACTAAAGCTTTAAAAAGTTAATTTTTGGACTTATGAAGTTATAACTCCAAAAATGAACTTTTTGCTATTTACAACAGCTGCACCGCCATGGAAATCACCAGTTTCCAAGGCCATGCGGCAAAACTTCACTTGTCCTCGCCAGCCCGTTGTTTTCAATGGGGCTGGCTATTTACTAACCCTCAGAGCGGAGTTTTATACTCTGCTCTGAGAGTTAAAATAACGGCATCTCAGACTGGCGTTCAGAATTCTCTTCCAGCAATCCCCCCATAAAACCCCCTTTTTCTCCCCCTAATAGCTGTTATTAGGGGGAGAAAAAGGGGTATATGTATGGGTAGACCGCTGGAAAATAAGAAAATAACGTCTTGAAAAAATGTAAATAAAAAAAAAAAAAATTTAAATTAAAAAACAATTAAAAAAAAACAATAGAAATTAAAGAACACAACAAAATAGCTTTACATACTTACCGGACCGAAGACGCGTCTGCCCGCAGGTGCCGGTCCCGACATGGAGAGCCTGCACATGCGCAGTGCTGGGACTTCATTTTTTTACAAAGTCCCAGCAGAGAGCCACTGCGCATGTGCAGACATTCCAGACGCACGAAGAAAGCCCGCGATGACAGAGGAAAGTTCAGATGTCATCGCGGGACAGCCAGCAGAGGGTGAGTATTAGTAAATAGCCTGAACGTAGCTCAGAAGTTCGCGGAGAGCGAATTCAAACTTGCCTGAGCTACGTCCAGGCATTCTTAGTAAATAGAGCCCATAGTTACTATAAAGAAGCAGCATGGAAAGTCCATCAGCAGTCAGTACTTGGTCACTTCTGCTTTATTTTGATATCCTTGGCCCTGATTCAGACCTTGGCTCAGAAGGGGACTTACACAAGTCATTTGCGCAAGTCCCCTTGACATGTAACATTGGAGCATGTGCGCACCAGATGTTATGTGTTGTAAATACTTCTATAAAGAACTTTGTTCTGTACAGAAGAGTTTCCGTTGAAGGGGGTGGTCCTCAAGATCCGCATGCTAATTACCGTAAGTGCCAGGGGTGGTGAGAACCAGCTCCGCACAGATCCACGCAGTAAAGCTAAGGTAGGGTTCTGGACCCTTAAAGCGTTTAGATCTCCAAAAGGTGGAGGGGAGATCCAGGGGCGTGCAGCCCCCTCCTCTGTGCTTACCTACAGATCTCTCAATCTGGTCTCTTGTGCTTATGTTTTGAATTTTGAGTCTGATATCAAATCCCTTTTTTTTTTTTTTAAGGTACATTAACATGATGTGGCATGAAGTGGAATCATTTGTAATGTCTTGGACATTTAATGTAATCAAAATAATATGTCCAGCTTTTTATAACTCATTCCAACGGATGTATTTTAGTCTTTTTTTTTGCTTTTTTTGTTTTGTGTTAAATGGGAAAATCTTAATAACAAGTAAAATAAATTTTAAAACAAATTGTAAAAAGTAATAATAATAATAATAATAATAACTACCTTAATCGTAATACTAAACTGATGACAGCTTTCACTTCTTCTGGCGTAGGAGGCAAAGGAGCTGCAGGAGTAGCCTGCATAGACACAATATACACTGGTATAAGTACAGGATGACAGCTTCAATAGAACAATTATAAATAAAACTTTCATATTCAGGCATAATTAACAATTATTACAATTCAACTCCTCTCTTAGCCCTAAAATTTCATGATCTTATCTCAGGAGAAATATCATAAGATATTAAAATTCACTATTTACTACTTATACAACAGGAAATAAGACAACACAAAGCAGCCATGAGGTAAAAGACAAGCAGTGCTTACCTATTACCTGCATTAAGACATTGTACCACCTCAGTATAACTGCTAAGGGCCCTTTTTTGTTTTTGTTTTTGTTTGTTTTTTTATAACTAAAAGCCCCAAAAAACTAACCTTTTCAGAGTTTTTAGTTAGAAATAAAATTTCTTTACATTTACTAAAGGGGAAAAGACAAAGATATTAGCAATATTACCATACAAAGGAGGGAGCGCAGCCAAATGGCTTTCTTTATATTGTACCCATTTTTAAGGGGATATCACTACCCCCTTTTTTTGGCCTGCGATCTCTTCCAGCAAATATTTGTTGTTGTGTTTTTTTTCAACCATTTATACTAGCGCTACACTTATTTGTTTTTATTATACAAAGGATGGAGCCTTTATAATATTTAGCATGAGATTTATGGATAAATTGCTAACACCGTCTCACAATGGCATTGGAGATGCAATAGAGTGGGAGACAGCAGCGGAAGATCCTGTCTGCATTTTGGACAACAAATGGGTTGAGTGCAGTCCAGAAATTGTGCGGGGTCATCAGATTTGAGAAACATCCCTTTCGTAGAACACAAGTGTCAACATCCAGAAACAGATACAAAATGCATGAAGTGAGTAGGAGAAACTTGTAGAGAGCTGCGACACCAAATAAATGGTACCACAACTCTGGCAAATACTAGGATGCCTCTAAAGCATTGACAGGCCCTCCATTTTTTATGATTTCCCCCACAAATATCTGTCACTTCTCCAATGGTTATATACCTGTCCAGATGATGGGACAGGGACAGACACTTGGGAAGCTGGACCTTGGCCAGATGACTGAGGTAGATTCACTGTGGGCTGTGCTGGAGTCTGGAGAAAGGTAGAGCTTGGTTCTGTTGCAGGAAAGAGCTAAACAAACAGGCAGATTAGTTGCTGATCGCAGTTCATCTTATATTGCATACTGGTCAAAACATAGCACTGTAGCTCCCTGGATAGTGGGTCAGCGAGAGAGCGTGAGTCTGCCTAAACCAGAGAATGGGACAGGAAAGACGGGGATTCTTCTCAGCTGCTGACCTTCATAACAGTTCCACAGAACCTCTAACATGGCCCATTCCATAAGGTACAAAACGCTCTACTCCCGAGCTTTCAACTGTCAGTTACTATGGTGACCGCATTTGTTGAACAAAACTATGTGTTTCAAACATCAGTTAATTCATTAAAACGAGGTGAGTGACAGTTGGAACTTTAGGACTGGAGTATTCTGTACCTAATGGAAGGAGGGTATGGTTCCATCTCCTTTACAGTAATGTCACATTATGCTAGAATATCCTTCAGGGTTCACACTACAGAAGACGAAACGGTAATGTGCTAAACATACTCACTAAAGACCGGATCCAGACCCCCGCATGCCTTCCGTATGAGCGGGGTCTGGCAGTATGCACAAGAGAGGGCAGTGAACGCCCCCCATCACTCCACTCACAGTTATGCTGCCATAAGCCTGCTTTAAGTGAAACATGCGGATCAGTGGTCTATACCACTACTGATATGCGCGTATCTACAAAACCCTGCCATTGCTGTAAAATTAACACCCGGGGCGGAGATTAAGAACCGGCCCATCGGATGGAAATCCTTTCGTTAGGTACGATATGAGTTACTATCACTAATTTTGCGTAACAACTGGAGGGTTCATGTATGTAAAAAATAAATAAAAGTAATGTACAGAAAAACTCTATTCAGGTCAAATCTACATTTTCATGTAATTATTGTAGATGCATAGGCACGGAACATACACAATACAACAAGTAGTACTACTCACCTCAGAGTTCTGTAAAGACTCTTTCACACGTGGAGACTGAAACAAAAATTAACAAAAAACGAAGTTGTTAGGTTTTGTTTTTTGTTTTTTTTTTCCAGACAATGGAAATCCAGTGGCTCAAATCAGAAATGAAACAGTCACTAATAAACAACCAGGAGGGTTTATCTGGAGTTATACGATCCTGCTAAAAAGGCAATAAAATGAGGGTACACGCCACAGCAATTCTCAGTAGAACACTTTCACTAGATAACACAATAAAGGCCTCACTTCACTCTGCAGGCTTATAAAGGAGTCAAAACATATGTAAAACGACATGAATATGAACAGTATCGAAGGAACTTGCATCAATTTGCAGATTTTTTTGCCCACTCACCCTGAGCTGTAATACAGCCGCTTTCCCCTCTTCACTCTCCTCATCCAGCTCGTCATCACTCCATTCCCAGCCTCCATCTTCAGTCTTATGAAGCCTTCCACTGGATCCTGGCACTCTACGAACCTGTCAGTAGAAAGTACCAGCGTATGAGTGACACCACTGGACAGCAAAATGCCTCTGTTATTTCAATAACAGATTTAATTCTCATCAGCCATTTTGTAGACATAACAATTATTCATGTGTTAGTCACTCCAAGGCTGCATGCTCATGAATAACGGGTATAGCCACTAGGTCCACTGGTCACACATGCACTTGCTTAAGTCATTCTTTTCGACCCTGTAACTATGGAAGGTAAGTAAGTAATATCACAGGACGTTTATATGGCTGCCTCTGTCTGCATTAAATTATGTTGTACAGCAGTGGGCTTGACTTTTAATGCTTTCTTATTTTTGTTATTGTCTTCTACCAATTCTCCTGGAACCCTTGTACATTTAATAGAAACAGGACATAAAAAAAACACAAAAGAAAAGGCATAAGGCATAGTAATGGGCTTTAAAGGCTGCAAAGATGAATCATCATACCCAAGATAAAATGAGAGCACAATAAAAATACAACATTAAAATCTCATTAGAGAGATGCCAGTGACAGGCAATCAAATCATACTGCCAACTCAGTCTTCAATTACCATGTGGTATAAATATTAAAACCCAAATGGCACTGCTATTTTCTTACAGAGATATGACAACAGCAACAATCATGCGATTTCTAATTATAATGATTGTGTCATTCTTGTAACATATGTAAAGAGATTCATTGTGCTCTAAAAGATTACCAAACTTGTGACATTTAAAAGCATTTAATATCAAGACAATGCACATTATGTTGGTCATTATTATAGATAAATAAAATAATTTGGTAACCAAGAAGTGCACAAAAACAGAAAGAATTGCATACCTTCCATACCCACAATTGTTTATTTCCCCAGACAATAAAAAAAGGGGGATTGGAATGAGAAAGTGTTTCCATTGACAGCTATTGAATAGTAGCAAGCAAAAAAAAAAAGACCCTGGTTTTAGTTAAAAGCTATGCAACCATGACACTCCTAAAATATCCCCTTGTACTTGCACACACATTACTGATAAGGACACATCTTTATATGTAATTGCACACAGAGCTCTTAATCGCCTGCCAATTGATTATGCTTTGCGAACACGCAACAGAAGGACCACAGAAAGTATTGGTTAGTGAGAAAACTAAATATTAATGCCCTCTGAGAACATATACATCAACTAAAGTGGTTCTTGGTAATGTGTGAAGTCAGGGCTGTCATTGGCATGAATATAGCAGGCCATGGATTATCGGTTAGCCCTCTGTGTGTTGGCAACAATTAGAACCCTTCACAGAATGTAATTTCCCCAAGTATCTCTCACCTTTTTGGCTCTCTCTGTGATGGTAGGGGCTCTTTGCAGCAATTTTTCTTGTAAGAATTCTTTGTTCTACAAAAAAGAAAGGATCCATTTTCATGAGCACAAGCCATTATATAACGACACACAACTGGTCACATGCAACCACTATGAGCGCCCCTCCAATATATATTGGTAGAGAAGTTTAATAGGAAGCATTTCCGAAGCAGGGCTAAGAACTGCACTGGAGATGGGTATTTACTGATTTTAACAGAGTTGCGATGAAGGCCAAATCAATCTGACATAATGGCAATGAGAATTTATGTAGATGTGCCAATAAAAGTTTGGAGGGAGCATCCCCCAGCGTTACTACGTTCAGGTTAGTGTAGGTGGGCGGGGGGAGTTAGTTTAATGAGGGAGGGAGGGGTTAGCGGGCATACGATCCTTTGTGAGCATATTTTCCCTTGCTTATACCAGCTGAAGTTAGGGTAGCCTTTAGCCGGCGTAAGCGAGAGAAAATAAGGGAGGGAGGGCGGCGTTGTCGTAGTAACACCGCCGTCCCAGCATAGTTACACTTCCTTACGCCGGCTGAAGTTAGGGTAGCTTTCAGACGGCGTAAGGGTGTGTAAATACGCTCTAAGCAGGGGGAGTGAGCTGCTGTTACGCTGAGCGTTAGAACGTTCAGTGTAACAGCGTAGGTCTGGATCAGGCCCATAGTAACAGCCCTGCTATTACTACTGGATTATTACTGGATAAAATAGTGACCTATCGGCTGTTACTACTAGGCATTTATTTGGTCATAAACAACAAAAAAGGTCCGGTGCTCCATACCAAACAAAATATAACACTGTGTCCGCACATACATAAAGTGCAGGTTTAGTTTACAATATAGCTATACTGGGTTATATTGGGCTCCATGCCCAGCATCATTGGCACCTCCTGTAGTCGAGTCTCTAACTGTGTTAGAATAAGTGCACAGTGGTAAGACAAATCCTCCATTTGAAAGTGTGCAGCTGCCATATTGAGTAGGGGGTCACTACCAATACAGTCATTGCTACACACTTTAATGGTTTCATTGTATTAAGCTTTAATTATGTTCTGGTAGTAAATATTACTTTTGACTTGTCCTTGCGCAATCTATTGGAAGCATATAATTGGCTATAAGTGTTACTGAAAGATCAGTGACGAATACTTTTCATGGCTTATTCAGGATTACTATTTCTAATGACATATAAATGGTTAAGTACTACCGTGGACTACAAAGAGACTACTTATATTGCCTAACAACTTTCTTAATACAAACGTTGCACATCATTATTCTTTTAAATCAAACGTATTTAGCGAGACCATTGGATGATTCAGGAGTAGCATGTGAGGCTTCTTAAGTGTCGTAATTTGTGACAACTCTTTTATTCGGAAAAACAAATAACTTTTAATGCCAACAAATGGTTACAAAAAACTCCATAGAATGCATACAGTGAGTGAAACGCTGACAGCATTCATTATTATCTGGGTGCAAATAGAAGCTGTCAGTACCTGATGATGTCTAGAAGCTTTCAGAACAAAGAACACACAGTAGCAATGAGTTTGAATATTTATACTAGAAAATAGCTGTACAATTTGAACGCAATAAATGCACATTTCAACCTGCTCAGAGGTAATTATAGCCTGGTGCACACAACTGAAATATTCACAAACTATTCAGGCCACAGTGTAAACCAAAAACAACATACCTTGGCTTTCTGGAAAAATTTGTGCTTCAAGAGTTCTGCTGCCGTTGGCCTAAATTAGAAATAATCAATTTACAATTTGCTAATTTACTATACTGTACACATTTCCACAACGATATATACTGTGCTAGAGTATATTGGGAAAAAATATATAATTCTGGAAAGTTCATCTAAAGAAAGAGCATACTATTTAATATATCTATACTTATGAATGTTTGTGCATTTTTCAGCTAACTTATAGAATAGCAACCAAACCTGTGCTGGTGTCCATGCTATCATCAGGAAGAGCAGATACCGGGAATAACAAATTACTCTGCTGGATTTGACACATGGGGATTAGTCAATTTAGGCTGACTTGGTCAGAACAAATGGTTAAGGGAAAGAACTTTAGGATTCGCGCCTCCTCCCTGCTGCAGTCCAGCACCACTAGGGGTGTACACCCTACAACACCCCACAGTATACCAGTCTGGTGTTTAGACGAGAAAAGTAACTTATATGAAAAATAACAATATGTGGTGCTGATGTCCGCGCGGGGACAAACTTATCAGAGTACCTTGTGTCTCTTAATGTGTCTCTGAGTTTCAATAAATAATTAGTTGGATCTTCCTATATCATTTCTTCAGTGAAGTCGATGCTCTCTTAATTCCTTGTCTTTCCCCCTATTTTCTCTTAGCCGTCAATTCCTTCTTTTCTTCAGGCCGCCCGATTCTCGGAAAGGAAAAGAAGACAATCCCCGTGCAACACTGCCACATGCTGTGATGAGTTACAACCTGTGGCAGTATTGCATGGGGTTTGTCTTCTTTTCCTTTCCAAGAATTGGGTGGCCTGAAGAAAAGAAGGAATTGTCGGCTAAGAGAAAATAGGGGGAAAGACAAGGAATTAAGAGAGCATCGACTTCACTGAAGAAATGATATAGGAAGATCCAACTAATTATTTATTGAAACTCAGAGACACATTAAGAGACACAAGGTACTCTGATTTGTCCCCGCGCGGACATCAGCCCCACATATTGTTATTTTTCAAGGTCAGAACAACTACCTATCATACCATGGTCATTGTCCGATTTTGTATTAGTTCCAGTCATACATATGTGTAACCTTAAGATATTATTTCCCCAGCTCCCAACAGTACGATCGGGTTCTCTGCGTGACAGCTGGGGGCATTGTACAGTGCACGGCCAACATTAGACTGAATGATTTTTCCGTAGTGCCCTGTGCTCAATCAAACAGGATTGGCCAACCAGTAATTGCACTAAATGATCTGATAATTGAATGAGTCTTTCTGGACCATTTTTCAAAGTTCTGGCAAATCGCTTGTTGCTGTTCACTGTTGTGAAGGTAAAAAGAGGGATTTAAACAATATTAAATAGTAAGGTTTGCGATCAACAGAAAATCGTATAGTGTCAAAGTGGAAAAATTATACCAATCAACATTGCAGCAAACTCCAAGTTTCCTAAAAGCGCTTACAGAATTCTGAGCTGCCACCACTGACATTATTAATAGGCAGCTTTCATAGACAAGTTTACAATATGGCAAACTTCCAACAGGGGGCGGTGTTGTAAAAGGAACCGTCAAAGGGCTTTGTCTGTTAAACTATTTTTTTAATTCACTTTCGCCTTGCTTTGCATTTTAAGGAATATGTGCAAGGTATTTTACTGAAGCTTTAAATAAGCAAGAGTAGGGTAGGAGGGGAAGTGGTAACAATGTGACAATGATTGGAGACACTACATCTGTTAAAACAATTAGCGATCCATGGAAAAAGTAGCAAAACCTGTGTTCAAAAAAATATGCCAATGGAAAATGACAAAAGGTGTAGACTTAGTAACGCTCCTTAAATGAGAAAATGTAAGTGCTGCACATAGCAATCATTTATTAGACTGCACTAGGTATTCTATAGATTCTAAGCATGCGAGCAGGGACCTCTTACCCACTCAATCTGTTTGTTACTACCCGGTCTTGTTTTATAATGATTGTTTAAAATTGTAAAGCGCTATATAATGATGTTATAATGATAAACTGTCTTCCTTGTCCTTAGCCATCTGTGTTGAGCAAACAATTATTGCCAAATGTTGATAAAATAATAAAAAATACACGTTCACCAATGAGATTCTAGCTTTCATTTGCCTATTACGTACTAGACAATGTCAGCTGGAATCTGATTGGTTGCTATGGGAAACATCTCCATTTTTCATTTTGTGCAGTTTAGTAAATCTAGCCCTTGGTGTTATTAGTGGTTTATATTTTGCACATGGCAACAAGCATGAGAAAAGTCATCGTTTGCACTGCAGATGGAGTTCTAGGCAAGTCACGCCTGGGTCAGTATAAATAGTATTACCTTTTCTCTGGGTCTTTTTGAAGGCACGAGGAGATCATCTTCCTAAAAGACTTGCCATATTTCTTCAGTATTTCCTTATCCTGTACACCTGTCTCTAGAGTTGGGGGGTCATTCTGAAGTGTCAACATTAAAACCTGAAAGAGGATCATACGAAATTCAGAAAGATTTAAAAAAATCAATTAGAGGCTTTTTTTTCCTCATGTGAAATAAAGTAAAACTTTACCTCCACATTCATCCACCCATCACATTATTGCTTTGGGCAGGGTAATGAGTCAATATAAAAATAAAATGTTATATGGTCCCACACTGTTGTACTCATAATACATGGCCTAGTTTAGTTCAGACAGACAAGCCAAGTGGGTGTTGATACCCTCATTCCTCATGAACTTTTAATTGGTGATTAATCATTGGTCAGTATAAAAAAAAAAAAATAAAAAAAAAAATAGCCAAGCGGTAATAATGAGCAGTGAAGCCCTGGTATGTATATAGCTATCAATGTCCATGCATGTCTATGATAAGTGTAGGAGAAAGAAGGACTTTTGGTGTCGCATATAAAAACACCAGATATTTAAGTGTGTAAACTGTATACTGGAAAAACATTAATGTAGGCGTATTGACAAACATTCCACCTCCTCCAATCTGGTTAGTTTTCTTTTATCAGTTTTCAGTCATAAGGAGAGAAATAACCCCCATGTAAAAGTATTAAACATATTAGAAAAACCAAATACATACGTCCATCAGAAGATTTTGGGGAATACAGGCTCTCTGTTTATATAAGAAAAATTCTCTCTGCTCTATTATTATTTCTTTTATTAAGGGGTTCTTCTTTACAGTCATGGAAGTAAAGGAAAGAATTCACCTCCGGAGAAGGTTGTGAGGGCAGACTAAATTGATGTTTAAAAAAAGGGTTAGAAAATTTTAGCAGAAAAGGGTATCCAGGTTTACAACCGTAATTAAAATGAAGCACAGTAGAGGATCCTGGGAGTAACAGGACGGGCTTCTTGGGCCAGGAGGGATTTCTCCAGATAGAGACAGATTGGAGGTTGCCTCATCTGGATCAATTTTAATTATTAGCCATAGACCATAATTAGCCAGGAGATCCATAATAGGTTGAACTTGATGGACAGGTGTCTTTTTTTCAATCTCATCAATTATGTTAATATGATTTATTTATTTTCAAAATATCTCAACATACTTTCATTGGAGGATATTTATGGTATGGTGCTGCTCCTGTTGCCAACTCAATAGCAGTGATCCCAAAACTCCAGATGTCTGCCTTGAAATCATACCCTCTGACCTAAAAAAAACATAACACAATCAAAATAAGATTGTAATGGTGTACTTCCGAAATCTACCATAGCAGAATATTTACATGTGGTTTACAAATAAATAAATATA
>WWET01000408.1:379593-390144 GCA_011038615.1 Limnodynastes dumerilii
CACACACACACACACACACACACACACACACACACACACAGAGTGTGGAGTGCGCTTCTGACACCTTAGAAAGCAGTGGTGAGGAGATTAACCATAACTATACCCTTAAGCCCTTACCTTATATCTGCCTCAGCCTCTCACTATTGGGAACGGGGAAATAGGTTTCTGTTCCCAACAGCAATGTTCTATTTTCAGAGCTGTTCAAACAATGATACAGTCACCATTCATCTTGCGTCTGTATCATGTTCAAAATACAGCCTCTCGGACCGGGAACCGCGTCCACATAATGTGTAGGATATTACATTTAATTGGGAGACACACATGCTAGGAATGTCATATTTATAGTAAAAAACGTTGTAATGAATAAGGGACAGGAGATGTTAAAATAATAAGTAATAAAAACTTTTGGAGCAAATATTACTTAAATTGTCCTATCAATAAAAAGCATAACGCTAACCAACAAAATATAAATATTTCCATCTTCAACAAAATTTTTAAAAATTTAACTTGGGAGAAACAGCCATCAGGTCATTCATTGGTTAAGTCATGTTATGGCTGCTAATTATTTGCATACAGGTTTGTCATGGTAACAAAATGACTTCTGAGTGCCCTTTACCTAGATATCAGAGTGTGAGGTTAGCAGTGCAGCTCTTGGTGGCAAATAAACAGGGTCTGTTTCCAAATCATTTAAAATAAAAAAATAACTACGGACCTGATTCAGAGGCTGAAATTAAGAACTTACAGTTACACCTGGGCAAAACCATGTTGATTTCAGGGGGAGTCAAGTTCATTTTATTCTATGCATGCAGGGAGAATGCTTTGCTTTTACTTATTGCACACAGATACCTGATCAGCTTCACTTTTAAACTGCTAATTAGACTTGAGCTGGGAAACATCACCTTTTAACTATAATACTGTTGCAACAAATGAAATTTGACTCCCCTGAAATCAACATGGTTTAGCCCAGGTGTAACTTTAAGTTCTTATTTTCAATCTCTGAATCAGGGCCTATGGGCTTATGATTTATATGTGAATGGAGCACCAAGCAGAAGATTTAGAAAAGATCCATAGAGTAAAGTTGTACTATACATATATCCTCTCCTATATACATACTGGCAAAATTGTCAACGCTTTTAAGTCTGCATTGGTCAGAATGAAGAACGGATTGTCACGCAGCTCTCAATGGGGCCCGACCCCGAGGTGAGCGTCATGTATATTGATGTCATTTTGCATTGTGCATGCTCGGAAACCAGATGCATGCAATTATGGTCGATCCAGAACCAAAAGCACCTGGGTCAGTGGGCCACTGTGTTACCATTTCATACCTCAAATGTGCATTTTATAGGTATATTCTTATTTTTTGTCTAAATGAATTCCTGGATGTAGTTTTAGAGCATTAGTATTGCGACTGAAGGGGTAATCACAGTCACCATTTCCAGTACACTGTACATTACAGTATACAATTATGTAACTGCATTAAGCTCAGCTGCTCTGTGTCCATACACTATATGCTATACTTTTATGGGTATCCTGCGCTACCGCTACATGCATCATCTGAAGAGCATCTTGCAAAACAGCAAGTACAAATAACATTCTTCTGGCCTGCCTGGGACTTAGGAAAACCACAGCAAAAAGAGGGAGGAGCATAATACACAGGCGTCATACAGAATCGTATCACACCTTGAAGGCTCCTTCACACAAACACTGGGAAAATGAGAGACATGGAAACAAACACCAAAATTCATGACGTGTTTAAATCGTATTCCTGCATGTAACTCCTGGAACTTTGGACTTTAGTGGGTTCAGCAAAGTAATGTTAAAACAAACACCATATTTGATTAAAAATAACCAACGCTGGAAAGAAAGGATTTATCATTGGTTATGCTCTAAGAATATAAACGCAGTTCATTACACGCGATCTGCTGCCATTCTATGGTTCACTTGAGATTTCAGAAGTGAAAAACTATTTGCATTATGTAAAGTCCCACAAACAATAGGTTCTGAACCAGATCTATGAGGCTGCAATGACACCACACCCCCCCCCCCCCTATCCTATTACTGGGCAGATCATTCCGATTTCCGAAGATGTAATACTGTAGATGTGATATTGTAAACCTGGGAACACACTGGAAAGATAATCTTTCCAATCACACAATCAAAAGACCGTTTCCCCAGATATCCTACCAGTGTGTACTGTACAAACATCTTTTGAACTGGTCTGTGATCTTTTGATTTGATTTTTGGAGCTCCTAATATGCCAGATCGACTATGGAAAGATATCTTCTGCTTCTTGAAAGTGTGTACTGTCTATGGAGATCTTTGGACAGTACACACTGGTAAGATATCTGGTGAAACTGTCTTGATTGTGTGACTGAAAAGATTTTCTGCTGAAATGCCCAGTGTGTATCCTGCTTAAGAGTGTTTCCATCCCTCGATCATGATTGGATATGATAAAACAGTTGGCATCTGCTGATTTGGTTCTATATACTTCCTATATATCATAATTTCCAATGGGACAATGTCAAACAAATGCGGATAGTGCATAAGCAAGTATGACTGCCTGATTTCAGACCCGCTGGTAAATTGGTATGAACATGAATCAGCGCCTGCATCTGCAAAATTTGTATGAACCATCTAATGTATAGGTGTATACCCAGCATTTACATCACGCTGGGATCTAGTAAAATCATTGAAGACAGCCGTTTCCATTGTGCATTAATCACATATATACTTGTATAGCAAGTCTGCCCTTGAACACTGTAAATGTAAATTTAGTTGAAATTTTTCTTTTCCTTCTTCTAAATATCAGATAAATGAATAGATAGATGTGAGAAATTAATAGATAGATATAAATTAATAGACACAGAGCACGATTTTATTAGCCGCAACGACGGGAAAAATTCAGCGGTGCGCTTTTTCCAATCATGATATGATTGAATCGGATATGATCGGTATGAAAAATGGCAAATTTTTATGCGCACCTCTATAGATTCAGTGTCGCCCCAAAATAAATTTGCGGGATTAGCTTCGCATCGCAAAATACACAGATGCAAATTAAAATCAGGCTCATAGTTATATTAATGGATATAAAAGATAAATTAATAGAGATAGAGAAATTAATAGTGAAATTAATAAAATTAACTGAGAGATAAATTAATAGAGGCAAACAATACACCATATATCATTTCACCTCTTCAGAGAACAAGAGCTATCCTATGAGATATCAGCTGCTTAACTAGGAAAAGTCAGTGTTGATCTACAAAGGCAATCTTGCTGCAATACCTGAATTATCAGGAGGAAGCCATAAAAGTTACATTCACTAGATGAATTCCTGCAAGTGTGTAGATGATGGAGCACAACAAAACCACATTGCAATGAAATGTGCGGATTTATTTCTTTTTAATGCAAGGGAA
Organism: Limnodynastes dumerilii; assembly: GCA_011038615.1. Lineage (NCBI taxonomy): Eukaryota > Metazoa > Chordata > Amphibia > Anura > Limnodynastidae > Limnodynastes > Limnodynastes dumerilii. The sequence continues at coordinate 383,007 of WWET01000408.1, forward strand.
ATATTTTGCCTTTACAGCAAACCGATACTTCACTTTAATACTACAATTCAGAACCTGGAAATTCCCTTAACTTTAATTCTGCCTATACATTTCCAGGATGCAGATTTGCTCATTTTTTGCTCTTGCTCCCAACTCTGAATCAGCCCTGATGTCTCTGAGAGTTACTCCAATTTATATTCTTACTCCAACTATGCTTTAGCTGAGAAAGCAGCAGCTTTTACGTAACAGACACATGGGGAGTGTAAAAGCCAGCACTTACATTTCCAGTAGTGTAATTACTTGCTAGAAGTTAATGTAGGATGCACAAAATTACATATAGCTAATAAACATGGGATGATAAAGGTAGTGGAAGATTAGAAAGCACTAATTAACTAGACAGAGGCTGCACTACTGAGGCCATGCATGCATAGGGTGCCTGACATTCATATGTGATTCTCAGCACATCCGCACAGGGCTCGAGTTATTTCCCAGCCATCGGTTAGAACAGCAGCTGCAATGCAGACTGGTTGAGCAACTAAAATAAAGCGCATCTCACGATACGGAGCTCATTCACTCAGATGGGAAGTGTAGGGTTGGAGCATAATTACTTCTAATTAACTAGTCAGATTTATTTTTGGAGTTGAGGAATTACAGTAAAAGTTTGAGAATGGGTTAGGTCTTTGCTCATCGAACTATATAGCCCTGGGTATATTACATATACAGTTTAAGAATTTATTTGGTGCTTTTCAGGTATTACAAGCCAGGCTACACCCAAATACTTTCTTACACCTTACACTGCTCTCACCAAATCTTTTTATGTTACTCCTCCATTTATCAGCAGATCGGGTGTTAATCTAGAAATGGTATTGCATGACAATGGACCATAGGTAGGGATTCACAGTAACGTAGTTTTCGGCTTACGTACGCTGTTTTAAGAATTGAGCGGTCTAGAGACCACGTTTACGCAATCTACGTACAGAAATGGTACGTAGATAGCGTAAATAAGCTACTATGCGTGCGTATGGATTCACAAAAATACGCACTTAAGTGAAGCGTGCACGGCCATCACACGCCCCTGTGACGCGCGGGAGCGCCTAACCCAGGTTATACTGTAAAATTGAAATTACTCTCCCCACCCATACTGGGTATTCTCATACATTATTAGATCCGTATCCGGTCCAATGTGAGCATGGGTTAATTTAACACAAACAACCTTTCTTTCACAAACATCATTTTTTATTAACATGGTGCCTCGAGCTGTATTCTATCCCCCACAGATACTTGTAAGAACGGCAGTCACCGAGTTCTCTGCAGGGAGGGTTCTAACACAACCCGAACGCCTATGAACGGCCTGCATGTGATAAGTCAGATATACACTCTCCTGCACAAGTGTCGGTTTATGAAAGCACACAGAGGAAAGAGGAGAGGGGGGGGGGGGCAGGACCGTGATAGGGAATAATGATTGCTGAACTCACATAAAAAACATTACTGCTCCCTGCAGCTACGCGCAATGTATTAAATCCAGAGTTCCACTAGTTAAATTATGCAAAGCCCCTGAAGCAGTGTAAGGTTTTATCACAATGTCACAACGACAGCGCATTAAAGGAACACTGAAAGAGCTTAAAAGCACCTGTGGGAGTGAAACTGTATTTTCCAAGCAAGGTCAGGTCTAAAATATTTGTAAAGAGGACATATTGTAAGGTACACACTTTTCCAATTTCAGAAAGAACACAACAAACCTAAAGATATTCTTTTCCAAGATCGTAACGTTCATACACACAGTACAATTATTCCTTGTGCTTTATATCAGGGGATCTCAGACTTATTATTATTTTTTTTTTTACACCGTTTTTTTTGTACCGTTACCCACTATGGCATCAGGTCGGGTACCACTAAGCATATTATGCAGACAGATACTCAATACTTACATGGATATTTGCTTTTTTTCATTTACATATTTTTGTAATGATATTGTGGAACATATTTTTCCCTCTGCCCTCTGGTATTGCACCTAGTTAAAATACGGTTGCTTCCCCCTAACCTTACCCAGTTGCCCCAAGTACCCCTGGTTGAGAAGCCCTGCTTTATACATTTATCTGCTGTAATTATGAGAACATCATACTGGACTGGATACAGAGTTCTGGAAATGGAGTGTTTTCCTGACTGCCAGGATGAGAACATGGCTGCATTTTGTGACAGTGAGTGACCCCAATTTCACTACAGCTCTGAATCCAGACATTTATAGCTATATGTGTTTACGATGACAGGGCAGGGAGGGGCAAGTGCTATCGGAACGGAGGAGGCATTTCAATGGTACAGCAAAGCCTGTGGTTGATTGGCTTGATAGTTACATAAGCATACCCATGCAACACACAAGTATCAGCATAAATATAAAGGTTGTGAGGTAAGAACAGGGCACACATTACAAAACTCAAACAATATTGCTTTATCGTTGTCATCTTTAATGCAGTACAGTGGACTCAATGGATTTTGCCACAATTATCAGTGCTCATAAGTGCATACACACTATACAATTATCTGGACAATCTTAAGAACTGAGAAGGCAACCTAAGGAATTGCCAATAAATAGCAGATTATGTACATGGGATATACCGGGGCTTATCCAGAGTTGAAGTAACAGGAAAAAAGGAGCCACACATTAAACTACAGGGGAAACCAAATGTAAAGAGTGCACAGAGAACGAGTTGAGAGGTGATTTTTTTTTTCTTTTTTGTAGCATAACTAAAATAATTTTTTTAAATAAAGCTGTTCAGCGTAAAATAAGCAAAATAAGCCAGTATTGTCCCTTCATGGAAGAAACAAAAATTCATGTGCACCCTCGTATTGTAACATGGTTTGTCTGGTTTTAGATTTGCACCTTCTTGAGCAGTTACCCCTGACTCTAGATCAGCCCTACTCTGCACAAACATATTACACCTTTTAAGTATGGTACACACTATGGGCCAGATCCAGAACTACGTCCGTCTTCCATAGACGAACGTAGTTCAACAAACAGTAGCTACTGCGCATGCGTAGTAGCTATTGTACATAATCTGCGTATCGTCTAAAAGACCGCATATACGCAATCTACGTATCGAAACGATACGCAGATTACGTATAATAGCTACTGTTTATTGAACTACATCCTTCTATGGAAGACGGACGTAGTTCTGGATCCGGCCCTATACCATTATTAGGCTGTTCATCCAATTATCGTCTGAACACGCTGATAATTGTCAAGTGTGTTTACTGGATTAAACTGTTGGAACAGTCACAATAGTCAAGAAACGCTTCTGACCAATTACAGGATTGGTTGATTTGCTAAATCTGTGCAACCATCGCTGTGCTGATGGAAAGATGGTGTGTGTATAGTATGTACATACTACATGTTTATCTGGACTATCGGAGCGCTTTGTCTAGAGCTGGGGAAATCGCATTAGCGTGTAACCAGCTATTTAAACATTACACATTAATACACAAACATTTTCAATCATAGTCACATCATTTAATCTTAAATCTGTATGACCCCCACTCCTGACTTGTTAGGCACTGTAATTACATGGCACCTTGCTGTTTATCAATCACTCCAATACTGCTAGTGAATTGCAGTAACGATGGGGTCTATTTAGGAAGAGGAGAGCAGAAATAGAAGAAAACAGATCTCTCTAATCTCTGGATTTTAGGTGAAATAATTCATTTCTTTGCCCGAGTTCAGCTTCTCCAGAACCCACTGATGTTCTGTATGGGGGCAGCAGAGTTGTGAGATTCAACCCTAGCTCTTCTCCATTTGTTCCCCGTAAGTCTCATCCTTTGAAGATGTGCAACAGAGACAATCCCGAAGTTCTTCACATTGTGGCTGAAGAAGCTGTTCTGGGGGGAGATCACAGGAACATCGCAACCAACCTATGACATATAAGCATGAAGCTACAAACATTCACATGTATGATGCGGATTAAGCATGGAAGGGCAAATTACCAAGCCATACACATGCCAGAGCTGGGGTCTTCCACTGACCTTAATCAAGCTCTGACATGAATATACAAAATATTATCTGAAAAGCAAGAGATTGCCAGCTGTGTTTTTGTAGATGAGAAAATAAAATGCGAACAATCAAATATTTAAATCAAAGTAAATCTAATTGCCCAAAATAATTTGGTTCTTCTACCTGCAGATCATGCAAAATTACCTACTAGGTTAGTCAAATTTATTTAGATTTCTAGAAATCTATACAAGTGGCCAACAACAGATAAGATAAGAAAGGCTATTAATATAAATGAATAACAAAATGTCCCAGCATACAACTTTAAGGTTTGCCTGTTGCTAATTTACACCAATATCATCATGGCAACAAAATAGTTAATGAAGGATCTTGTCAACTCCAAATTCTTAAGATGAAGTGAAACCCAGCCACTATGCTCCAGTGAAATGCATGAATTCATAGGGAGGAAGCCCCTCCCCGCAGTGAGGAAATTCCTGAGATTCTCAGCTTCTAAAGGGGCCTGAGTCCTGAGGCTTATTGATATTCTGCTGTGATCTCCGTGTCATGGGAGCCATACGGGAAATGCGCCAGGGGACTTAGAAAGGAGAGAACAAGGACCATTCAAAGGTGTGTTGCACCCACCCCCTGTAACAGAACAAACCCTTCTGTAAAGCAACAGTGAGCGTCAGTGTTTTTGTCACAAGCACTAGATTCTCTGCCTGCTTAAATAGGGGGAAAACATGTTCCAAGCAATCAAGTTCTGTGTAGGAAGCAACATTTTAAGTCATTTATAAAATATTCACTAGATTTTATTTAATACTACATAAAAGCCATTGACAGATAGATCTAAATAGATCTGCAAACATACATAAACGATCGACAGTACAAAGTACAAAATAGACAAATATAGCAAGTCACAGTAAAGGCAGCTTAATAATCATCATTTAAACGTTAAAGGTCAAGAGCCTTTAATTTACGTATAGTTACCCAGAAACCTATAAAAGGGATGTTTTAAAAAACATTGCTCTTTTCTGACACGAATGAAGGCTAAAACTGCATATTTGTTATTAAAAGCAGGAAACGTATTACTCACAAAATGGCTCCCCCCATTGTATTTTTCCAATTGGTGCACTAAACTTCTTAAAGTATTTTCAATCCACTACAAGTAGTATAACAAGTAAACAAGAAAATATTTACAACACATATAAAATGGAACAGGAGATCGGCATCCAACAATGTTTACACCATATTAAGTATAGGATAATGAAATAATTATATAATTAAAAGTTACATTCTATATAGACCACGAGAGACAAATTTACACATTATTATTATTATTATTATTATTATTATTATAAAGCAAAGATGGATAATGTCACTTAAAATACATGTTTTTGCATAAGTATAGAGATGGTTAGCACTTAGCCCTAGAGGTAACTGTACAAGTCAAGGGATGAAGCTGTGTAGACACTCATAGCAATCCAAAAATATATTCAAGTACCTCTTACAAAAGCTATTTACAATATAAGAGGAAGAGTTAAGCTGGGCACACACTGGATGTTTTTTTTTCAATTACTATCATTCTAAATCACACGATAAAAGAATGTTTGGAACAATATCATGTAAGTGTGATCTTTGCAATGATCAAGACTGATGATTGTTTGATTGCATCTTTTAAACTTTCACAATGTCAACATAACACATGTCAGAACACACACAGTTGCTGGTATTGTGTGTAGCGTGTGTGCATGAATAGGCATGATCGTTGAGAGTTCCAGTGCTGAATAAAATCTTATAACGCATAAAAATGTAATGGGAAATTCCATTAGTGTGTGCCCAACTTTAATCAGATGGAGAGGGGCCATTTTCCCATATATTAGATTAAGATTCCAAAAATCTGCAACCATGAGCAGTGTATATAAGCAGCATCCTGATTGTTGCTATGTGTTGCCGTAGTGAAGGATAAAACTATTTAACCTTAAGGCAGCAGCAAGACAAGCAGCAGGTCAGCTAAGAGCCAGGGACATCTCTACCCACTGACATCAATAGAAAAGACTCCCAAAATGATAGCGGCCAGCAGTCACTATTTCCACGCCCTGGCTTTTCTGGCTTGATTTTTTTTTTTTTTTTAAAATTTTTTTTTTTTTTTTAAACATCAAATTTTAAATGTCTCCCCATATTAAAAACCAGGAATATAAGAGCTGTGGTAACACTAGAGCAAAAAACAAATAAAAGAAATGTCTTAATACTTTATACTGTATAACAATGAGTAGAATTTTTTTTTTTTTTTTTTTTTAACAACCAGAAAGACAAGCTAATCTGGTTAGGAAGCAATATCAGTTATAAATGGCAGTTGCTATGCAGGGCTTGTAATACTGATGTCAATATTTGCTCATAGCATGTTGTTGATGAGACATGAGAAAGCTTTAATCAGATATCTGCATGAGATATTCCCGATTTACAGCACTTACATATTAACTACAAAAGGGAGTTTTCCTACCAAGGGAACTAAGGGTTTTTAGTCACTTGCTGTGGTAAATTTCTGCCGCCAATGCACTAAAGAACACTAAACACTGGCCAAACTATGGGCAAAGTGGGTATTTTATATTCTTTAAATATTCCCAACAGGATGATTTCTGCCAAGGTGGAAATCTGCACCCAAGAACTCTTCACAGGAACTCTTATCAACTCTGGATGCAATTCCCCTTTATGTATCCAAATGCAAGAACCAAGGAATGCATTATGAGGGAGTGTCTGTGGGATATGAATTTACACACAGTGACACACTGGCTTACGCTGTACACACAATCCACACTGTGTATCTACAACAAAACAAAATCTTTGTGTGCAAAACAAACAGTTTAAGAAGCAATTATGTCAAGTATCTGTTTTTTCATATTTACACATAAAAAAACCTGCATATTGGACATGGCTTCAATAGAGAATAAATACTGGCTTCCATCTCTAGTCAGTGCTATTTTATAGCATTTCAGTATTAGATATTGCTGCCTGATCGGTTACGCAAAATATATAATAAAAAAAAAAAAAAGCAATTTATTGGTCTTTTCTCTATTAAAAACTATTGCTCTCCAGCTGTGGTGTACTTTGCATGTGCCATGACCTAACATCTACAGATAAACAAGGCACGCTGGGACTTATAGTTCAACAGCCATAGCTTCC
>WWET01000408.1:399330-416627 GCA_011038615.1 Limnodynastes dumerilii
CCGGCTTCACCCGTTCACACTGCGCTGAAAAGCCGGCTATTTAAATAGCTGCCGGCTTGTAAAAAAAAAAGAGAGAAAAAAAAAAGCCGGTGTTTTCAGCGCAGTCTGAACGCACCAGGCTAAAATTTTAAAAATTTTGCCCACTGCCTAAAAAGCTGGCTTTTTAGGCAGTGGCAATGTGAACGCAGCATAAGTGTAACTCTGAATCAGCCCCTTCATATAAACTTTCACATAAAGGGACTGATTCACAGTTGCACTTACACCTCTTTTTAGGTGCAAGTATAGACCTGAGCAATACCATGTTGAACTGGAGGGAGGGAGGCAAATTGAAATTGTGAAAGCAAAATTATGTTTGAGAGGTAAAATTTTTATCTATTTTATAGATTAAACATAAAGCCATACAGTATTTGAGTTCTGTGTTCAAAAAGTAATGCATTTTCCCTGCATACAAAACATTTAAGATTAATTAGCACCCCCTTACATTGCAAAATGGTATAGCCGAGCTGTACACTTGCATCTGTTTTACCCTTACTCTCAAACTCTTAACCCCAAAATGTAATGTTTTTCCTGTAGCAATCAATCACATACAAGCTGTTTATTTTATTTCTGCACGCTCCCTGTTTTATGTGAGGATGGTCCGGAAGTCTTATGATTGGGGTGAGCTGGCGTCCATACAAGCAGGGGAAATGGCCTCCCCCTTCGTCCATATGGTTCTTTGATTGCAGCCAGATCTCTGATGACACTCTGATCGTTATGGAGGTGTGAACCTGGACCTATATAATTGATGAATATGAGGAGATTTGGAAAACAGAAAACATGCACTGTTAGTTGTGCTAGAGGACTATAATTGAGAACCCCTGTTCTAGAGAGTTTAAGAAACATAAACACAAAGTTAAAAATGCATAAAGATTATTACATTCTCCACAATTTAATGAATAAGAGAATGCAAGAGACATGGGAGCTGATTCAGAGCGGCACTTACACTTTTTTTTAGGTGCAAGTGTAGACCTGAGCCAATACCATGCTGAACTGCAAAGGAAGGCAAATTTATATTGTGAAAGCAGATTAAGAATTCATAGGTCACATTTCTTAGTTCAAGTCTAATTTATAGATTAAACATTAAGCTATGCAGTATTTGAGTTCTATGTGCAAAAAGTAAATTATTTTCCTGCTTGCAAAAGATTTTAAATTAATTAGCTCCCCTTACTTTGCAAAATGGTTTAGCCGAGCTGTATCTATTTTGCCCTTACTGCCAAACTCTGAAACAGCCCCATGATATCCCAAATTATGAAAAAACCACAAAACTCCTGAGTTTCAATTGTCACAGATTACATATTTATCCCTGTGATTTACTCCAACCTGTTTATTCTCTTTTTAAATATCAAGCATGCTGATTTTCTCAATTGTTGCTAATTCATGCAGGTATGCTATTTTCTTTTTGTTTTATTGATGTTTGTTTCCTAATTCTAGAATAATCCATATTTCCTCATCTGTCTTCTCTCATTCAACCAAAGACCTTGACTACGCAATTCAGTTTATTAATTCAGCTTTCACCACCATATTCCAAGAATTGGTTTCAGTAAGTATTTAATATTAACACAATACTGATTAAGGTCTGAAGGAGGAGTGTGGGTCCCCGGAAAGACCCGAAATAGGTCCGTTCTCTAATAGGGGATTTAGATAAGGCATAACCCTCCCTCCCCTGCAGCCTGACCCTAACCCTGGAGAAGTTACTCACCTTTCCCGTGGTGCGGGTCCTGCACTGGCGGCGGTGTTTCCGAAAAGGAATAGGTGAGAATACCTTTGTCTTTAACGAAACGCAACTAAGTTCTGAAATAGCAGATAGTGCATAGATAGTGAGAACTGATGGCCAGAAGTAACCCATGGAATACTATATCACCAGTAAAAATCTCAGTTATTTATTTTAAAGTGATGTCAACACACTTAACTATTTCATGCAAAAACATTTAGACATCCCGATGCAGAGATGTTTGCTGATTGCAAATATAGTAAAACACATTTATATAGACTAGAATTAATATTTGTACCCCCATTATTTTTTGGTTAATATATGAGATGCCCATTTATAAAACACTTCTTGAATATTACGGAAAACAAATAATTGCTAAAATGCTTGTGAGTAAAAAAATAAAAAGTTATTACAATGTGTTAACATATTCAAACAGAGTTTCTAGCACTAGATGGTGAGATCTATAAGATAATAAATACTCAACAACAAGATAGTGCTACCAATACGGCAAAACAACAAAGAAACACAAGTTGCAAAAATAGTATTTTTATTCAATAAAAATACTATTTTTGAAACTTGAAATCAGTCTAGACATTTGTGCACCTATTTATATACGGCCCTGTATTTCTTCTTTTGGGTTTATTTAATGTGTTAACATTACGAAATATTTTCAATTACATTCCTCACATAAAACATTAAATCCAAATTTTTGTTCACCCTAATTTCTTTGAAACATTGCTTGATTAACAGAACTCTTTATAGGCTATGGTATTTTTAATAAGTAAAACACAACAATGCTTACTGTCATGAAACCTTAAATATTGTCTGCTAAAATTATTTCTTTTTTAATAGGTTTTTAGTGCCATTAGATTACGTAGCGCTTTACAATTTTCACAATCCTTATAACAAGACTGGGTGGCAACAGGATGGGTAGGTAAAAGGGCCCTGCCTGCAAGCTTACACGCTATAGGACTTACATAATTCCCTTACATAAAGGGATACATAATTTCAAGTGCTATATATCACACAATGAACCAGCTAGGTTGTATGGTAAAACTGCTCTGCATGATCCAGTCACACAGCAGTGATAGTAGCAGGACAATTTTAGTGAGGGTATTTTTAGTATGGAAAGATAACATTTCCAGGGTTGTGTTAATCATGTAACTGTAAGGAAAACCAGATAGCAAAGTAGTTGGAAATATAGTATACAAACATTAAGGAGTAGGTTGAAGAATTTGGTGAACACTAAATGGGCACAAAATGTGGGACAGAAACACTGAATGGGCACAGAATGAGGAGCTGAAACAATGACTGGGCACAAAATGAGGGGCAAAAACACTGAATAGGCACAGAATGAGGGGCTGAAAAAATGGATGGACACAGAATGAGGGGCATAAACACTGAATGGGAACAGAATGAGGGGCAGAAACACTGAATGGGCACAGAATGAGGGGCTGAAACAATGGATGGACACAGAATGAGGGACAGAAACAATGGATGGACACAGAAGGATGGGCAGAAACAATGAATGGGCACAGAAGGGTGAGCAGAAACAATGGATGGGAACAGAAGGATGGGGCAGAAACACTGGATGAACACAATTTTGTAATGATATTTGAATACCTTTTACAATACTTTTTTGCCTGAGACTTACATATTTTTTCAAGAGAGCGTGAGTGGGATATATCTTGAGGTAAGGATATGATTGTGGCAGCAGATTTGCTGATGGTTATGTGGAGAATCAGTCTAGCTTCTGTATGTAATATAGACTGTAAGTTGAGTAATTGTATAATGTAGAAGTCCAATATGGAGATGATTAATGCTGGAATGACAGTTTTTGCAGTGTCTTGTGTGAGATGTTTGCATACACTGGAAATGTTTTTTAAATGTATGCAGAACAAAGGACAGTTCATCAGTTAAAGGGTAACACCTAGGCATCAAGTTTTTGGAGTATTTCAGCTTTGTTGACAGAAAGGTGGAAATATTAGTTCTGTTTTTGAAAGATCAAGTTTGATATGAAGGGAGGACATCCAAGATGAGATTTATTTATTATTTATTAACAGGTTTTTATATAGCGCCCACAGATTACGTAGCGCTTTACAATGTTACAATCTTTATAACAATACTGGGGAATAACAGACAGACTGGGTGGGTAAGAGGGCCCTGCTCACAGGCTTACACTCTATAGGACAATGGGTTTGATACATAAGGGCAAGTGCTATATATCACACAATGGACCAGCCAGGGTGTATGACAAAAGTGCTCAATGCTCTGTATGCTCCAGTCACACAGCAGTGTTAGTAGCAGAGATGAGGGAATTGTAGAACAGAGAGCGTGCGGGTTTGTGATTCGTAATGTGTTAAATCGTAGAAGTGGTTGATAATATGGTATTTAATGCTTAGGGTGGTTGTGGAATTTGATAAGCTTGTCTGAAGAGATGAGTTTTAAGGCAGAGAGACATTCGGTTATGCGAGCCAACACATAGGGATTAGAGATCAGGATATGTAGATTTGTATATTATCTGAATACTGAAATTAGATGATCCTGAAATCCAAACCACTTTATTAGCTGTCCAAAGGAAGTGGTATAGATAGAGAAGAGAAATGGACCTAACACTGAGCCTTGCGGTACTCCAACAGATAGGGGAAGGTGTATCCAGAAAAGTGAATATTGAAGGAGCGATTAGATAAGTAGGGTGTAAGCCAGGAATACCTATGTTCTGAATACCTAGGGATTGTAATGTTTGTATGAGTATAGATTGGTGAACAGTGTCAAAGCAGAAAAAAGATGCAGGATAATTAGCATAGTGACCCGTAAATTTAGCAGTGATTATATCACGACCACTCTGATCAGTGCAGTTTCGGTGGGGTGTTGTGAACGAAAGAAAGCCTGACAGAAGAGGATCCAGGAGATTGTTATTAATGTCATTACATTGTCAGGCATCTTTTTGTGAGTTGTTTTAGAAACCCAAATGTATCCATTATATAATAGAAATAAGATAAAAGATTTGGTAAGGAAAAATATTATGATGCACTGCCAGCCGGAGCCACATAAGGGTTGGTGTGCAGCGAGCTTGAGTATCACATTATAATGTAAAGTTATGGTAGGTTTTTATAGTATGACTAGGATGTTGCTCTGCAGTAGATCTGCAGTGAATATCTCTAATAACTGGAGATAAGAGCGACCAAATGAGACTGAAGGATTAGTATGAAGCTGGGTTGGCTTAGGTCTGAAATGGCGTTGAACGCAAAATGGCAGTGGATCTAGGTGCTTATCTGCCAGCATGCAGTTTCTGTGCCTGCTCTGTGCAAGTTGGGAGAGTGGCCAGGATTCACAACACCATACGTGTTCCACATACGGTCTTATTTCCCCGATAGTAGCTACTACACATGCATAGTAACTATTTTACGTAATCTATGTATCGTTTCATTACATAGATTGCGTATATGCGGTTTTTAAAGGGAAATTAAGATCGTATGTGGAACACGTACGGTGTTGTGAATCCAGGACACTGTCTGCAGCTGGGTCCAGGACTTTGCCTGGATATCCTTGGTGGTATGACAATAGCGGGCGGGCAGTCACAGGATATGCTAGAAGCTGCAGCTTAATATTAGCTGGCTTGCCAGGTCTCCCAAGGATAGGATGAAGGCTTTCGGCAGTTGTTTAACACAGAGATCGTCGCACTGAGCAACAAGGTGTAGATTACAGGCTTAGGCCTAGCGAGGTCCGCTGTCAGGTAGTCCCCACTATCTGGGGAATGTGATGTTGTAGCTGCAGGACCCCAAAGAGGTTCATGTGCATTCCATGGCATATTAATGTTGTCGGATGAGAAGGTAAGTCTCATGGGATGAAAATATTGGCTTTAATTTCAGGATCTGCACTCATGAGAAGCACATCTGCTGAATGTATCACTTTGCCATGCTCCTGCAGACCTTCTATTTAATGTTTTAGAAATGCTAGCATTATTTAAAGAAAAGATTTATTAACAACTTAATGAAGAGCAAGACGGTCATGCAGAGACAGGTAATTGTTATTATGAAATGGTATTTACATACAGGTCGGTGGAAGTCATTTATTGATAGAGATTCATATTCAGAAACAAATATTCAAAGAGGTACACTAGAAAACGGAAATAAATAATATACTCTTTTATGCTAAAGCAGATGTAAGTAACCATTGGCACTCCAGATCTTGTAAAACTACAACTCCCAGCATGCTCCAACAGCATAGGTACAGCTTATACCTGGCAAAGCATGATGGGACTAGCAGCTTCACAACTCCCATACACACGTAAAATGGGAACCTCTGCAGAAATCTGGAAAATTGTAGAAATCCATTACATCCATTGCAATGGGTTCTCTTTCCAGTTCCCTTTTTTGTATCTAAAAAAAAAAAACTTATGTGCAAAAAAGCAAGAATTTCCCCTCGTTCAAAGCTGACCTGTTCCGGTCAAAGTCCCAGCACATATGCTGGCTGGGGAGCATTGTGGCTATTAAGATGAATGTCATGCCATCCCTTCTATACCGCTTTCAAACTCTTCACATGGGTGGCCCCCACATCTGTACTAACGGATAGTGGCTCTGGCTTATCCCTGACACTACTACTCCCCGACAGCATCTACAGAGCCACTGCTAATATAGTGTAGCATGTGGCTGTGGCTCTGAAAGTTAAGATGATAGATATCAGCTAAAAGGTTTATAACAGTGCTCACCACTGAGCACTGGTTATGAGCAACCACAGTCTGCATAAGCGTTGTTCTGCACATGCGCCGATTGCTGGATTGGAGTTAGCCCTCTGAGGCAGTTTTCCCCAGGGGCACCCCATTTGTAGGAGCAGCCCTGTCTGCCCTATCCCTAATCTATTTGCTTGTGAGTCTGGTTTTAATTAAATTGTATTTACTATCAATTTGTTGTTTTAGTTATAATATTATTGTAATTTGTTTTAAGGATTTTCATTTTAGTGTATTTACCTATTATTATATTTATAATAATTTTTGTAAGTACAACACGCAAATACCAGGGCTCGGTATCCTCTATCTATGGTAGATCCTTTGCTTTGGTTCATTACTCTGCACCAAATTATTCTATTCCTTTGGGCACATCTGGAGGTTTAAAGGTTATACAATGAAGTCTGTTAAGAGCATTTTTAAGTGTGGTTTGACGAGGTAACAGGTGAGTAAGTGGTGTTCTTGCAGGTCTACATATTTCAAGTTTAATCGTCAGCTAAGAACTGTTGTTTCTCCTTGCAGGCTCTCACCAGCAGCCAGGAGGAGTGACAGTGCTTTTTATAGACAGCACTCAGAGCTTGACAGCCGTTTCTAAACAACCTGCCAGCAGCTGACAGCGTGCCACATGTGTGGGGGGGGGGCATGAGCTGCCCTCCCCATCCAGCATACTGTCAGCACCTTTAGTATGTAGGGAGTTGCATCTGTGTGGATTTGTACATATGCATTTTTTTTCTCAGATCTGTTGTCAGAAAACACTAATAATTATTGATTAACAAAAATATATGTTGCACAGATCATTGCTAGGCATAGCATGATTTTATTTGACCTCATTTATGTATTATGGTTTTGTGAATCAGTCTGTAGAATATTGCCCAAACAAAGCTCCTTATGAAAAAACTGTAAGGTTACAATTTGCACATGACAAAATCTACCTATAAATGGTTACAGGGACCATAATGAGCTTGGTGCTCACACCTACTGCGATTTGGTGGTAAATTTGGTTACTTTATATCACCAATCTATAGCTATTTGGGAATCTATAAGATGTTGAAATGAATGGCAAATACTATCACATGCAGACTTAACTAAGTTTTGGCTGAAGGTATGGACCTTACATATATAATTGTAGGTTAATGGACAAATGTGAAAGGAATTTAGGTAATTGTATATTGTTCTAAAATACAAATCCGTTAGGTGAAACGATTTTTACAAGAATAAAAATTAATAAAATCACGTTTGGCTATTGTGTGTATTTTTTTTTTACTAAAGTATGAGCATAGTAAAGCAACACATAATTGTTATTATTCAGCCTTTTCTGAGGCTGGAGACAGATATATATGGTTCTTTCCGTGACGTTCTCTCCTTCGGGTCATGTTTTCAGCCACACGTAAAAGTAAAAGTTACAGAGAATTTAGGATAAGACATTGGTTTGTTCTTTGCATGCAGATTTGGAAATGAAGAAAGCCACTTCCCTGCCCATCCCAAGATGGCCGCCACATACACCTAGGCGGTGTGCTCGACAAGTCACGTAAAGACGTTAGCGCAAGTCTAGTCCCTCCCCAGCTGTCACACAGTTGGTGGATTTAATTTTCTTCGGGACTCTGATTGGCCATGATTCTGCTCGTCTTGCAAACCCTTGACTTAATAAACGTGACTCTTTCACTTATTTATTATATACGTCATCCGATGTCATGTTTGATTTTGGACAGGAAGCAGTAAGCAGGTAATTGGATAGGTCCGCCTCGCCCCCTACTGGCAGATTGTGGAACTGTCTGTCTGCGTGTTCTAGGAACATGACATCCTAGCTGGTTGGTGTCATCGTCTGGGTTTGGCTTGTATGTCTCATGAACAGTTTTGTCTTAGTAAGTGACAAAGGACTCCATTTACAAAGAGCCTGGCAATATCATGCCCATATTTACAAAATCTTACCCAGGGTTGCAGAGTTTTGCCAGCTTCACTCTGGGGGATCCCGGAGAGAAGCTAGCGATGCATGCAGGGAGCTGGACTTAATGACGCGTTTTATGCAAATCGCGTCATTAAGCCACGCCCCCTGCCTAATACTTAAGCTGGGCACACACTAGAGCGATTATCGCTCCCAGCATGTGGCTGCCGATAAACGGGACGATTTTCCCCTGGGGAAAAGTTCCGATATCGGCACCATACACTGGGGCGATAATCTCTGTAGTAGAGCCTGCAGCCAGCCTATTGGTTGACTGCAGTCTCTCTCTGATTGGCTGGATCTCGAGACCCAGCTTTCACGCTGACAGGCTGCAGCGCTATGTCCTGTCTCCCTCGGGTTCATTTATTATAACGCTCATTGTGAGCGTTATTGTTCAGTGCAAGGCTCGCTGCACCTCGCAGCGAGTCTTGCATCTGTTTCTGCTAAATTTAATATATCTCACCTGTCCGGCGAGGTCCCACGATGATCTGCAGGACTTTCGCCGGGATCGAGTGAAGAATTAGTTCCCGCGCATGTGCAGTAGTTGCCTTTTGGGACTTAGAAACTTTTGTCCCAAAAGGTAAGAAACACTGCGCATGTGTGGGAATCCGAAGCAGACGCAGCGCCGGGACAGGTAAGAAATCTGTTTATTTTGTATTGTTTTTTAAAATTATTATTATATTAAAGTATTTTTATTAAAAATTTATTAATTATCTATGTAAAAATGTTTTTTATATTTTTTTATTTTTTGTACATTTTCATTAGTGTTTTGCATTACAGCGGTCTCCCGATATATACTCCCATTTTCCTCCCCCTAATAACAGCTATTAGAGGGAGGTAAAGGGAGATATATAGGGGGACCGCTGTAATACCTACCCTAACGCCATCTTGAGATGGCGTTATTTAACGTATCGGCGTGGATTGTTAAAATCCGCGCCGACACTTTGTAAATTCAACGATCAGCCCGCCCGCATTCATTAGAGCGGGCTGGCAATTGGGGGAGGAATGCTAATGATCACCATGGTTTCCATGGTGATCATTGCATTAGTAAATAGTGAGGCCTTCATTTTCAGGAGATAAAGACCGTTTTCAGGTGAAAATGGTCTTTATCTCCTGAAAATTAAGTTATCACCATTTAGTAAATGGAGCCCACTATGAGCACATATATAACCGCTCCGTTGGTAACAGGAGCAATCAGCAGTAGCTGGGAGATATGGATCTCAGCTGTTGTGTGCTGATACCTCCCAATTATAATGGAGACAGTATACAGACGAAATGCGCTGAGTACTCTCTCCCTCAGTCTGGCTATACAGCGCTGTATAGCCAGACAGAGGGAGAGAGGACATAGCGTTGCAGCCTGTCAGCGTGTGGGGTTCTGCTGCGCTGTCTTCCTATGGAAATCTTAAATGATTATCGAAAATGCCAACACACGGCATGATTTTTCCAATGATAACAGATAATCATTTAAGATTCCCATAAGATGCGATAATCGCGGGCGAGCGTTTTTTAAACGTTTTATCGCAGGTTTCCAAATAAATCTGTACCATACACTTGAGCGATTTTTGGCCCAATCCACGATAAGCGTGCGTTTGGGCTGATAATCGCTTAAGTGTGTGGCCAGCTTTACACGGTTTTATCTGTAATAGACATCGGGACGGGGCTTGATGGCACAAATTGCGTAATCAAGTCCCTTTCTGTCCCTAGCAACACTAGTATACTAGCATCGCTAGGCAGGGGGGGCAGGACTTGAGGCCGTGGCACAAGATTTGCCAGCTCTCCCGGTATACCGGGAGAATTGACCGAATTTCGTGAGTCTCTCGGACATTCCGGGAAAGTCGCCAACCCCGATCTTACCTCCCCGGAGAGGTCCCACGATGATCAGCGAACCTTCTCCTGACATTGTTTGGTCTCGCTTGGAGACTAAGTCATGGTAGCTACCTTTTGGGACTTGTAAAATTCCTTATTTCTGTTTTTTTTTTACTCTTAAGAAATGTCTTTAATAATTAATTTATTTATTTTTGCTATGCAGCTTTTAAAAGTATTTCAGCGGTCTCTCATTATATACCCTCATTTTCCTCCCCCTAATAACAGCTATTAGGGGGAGGAAAAGGGGGGTATATGGAGACATCGCTGGAATTATTTCACTAACGCCAACTTCAGATGGATTGTTAAATTTTGCGCCAATACTTAGTAAATACAGTGATAAGCCAGCCCACATTCATTAGAGCAGGCCAGCTATTGTTAGTGTTAATACTATCGTCACTATGTTTTCCATGGTGATGATAACATTGTAAATAAAGAAAACTTTGATCTCATGCAATAAAGCCCGCAGTGGCAAAAAGGTTGTGGTGGACAGGGTAAACACCATTACATTTAATGCATTTTTATGCACTTTCAATTAGAGACAATGTTTTAGGTGGAAAGCCTGTGGGTACAGCCTCTGATGGGATTTGGAGTGATAATGAGAGATGGCTGCAATGAGATATTACAGTGATTAATCAGCATGGAGGGCTTGTTCAAAAGTGGCTTAAGGGAAGCTGCAAAGAGCACAGAGCTTGTCATCAGATGAGTGGAAGACTGAATTGGAGACATTTGTGTTGTCACAAACTGGTATTTAACATCACAGCGAGTGATGATGTCCAATGTGAGTTTGTTTATCTGCCAATAGTCGATCACTCAATCACATAGTATCAGAGATTAACACATTTATCTGATCATCAGACTGTGGAGATGTTTCGGGCTGTTTTGTAAGTGTTTAGGCAGAATGTGCAAATACATACTGTACATACTGAAAATCCATCCAGTCTGATAGGTAGTGTGTGACCTGATTTAGGAGCACAGTGGCTCAGTGAGTAACACTTACAGGTCTGAGGTCATGAGTTTGATTCCCGGACTAGGCCTTATCTGTTTTGAGTTTTTATGTTCTCCCTGTGTCTGTGTGGGTTTTCTCAAGGTGCTCCAGTTTCCTCACACAGTCCAAACAGAAAAAAATAAAACATACTTGTATGTTTATTGGCTGCATAAAAAAAATGAAAACAACCTTAGATCTGTATGCATTATGTTCTAGTATGTAGCTCCAATAGGGGCATAGAATGCCTAATGTGCTCTGTAAAGTGCTGCAGACAATTTGTAGCGTTAATAATAAAGGTCCGGATCTAAATCCCTCTTATGTTTTCCGCACGTTCGGTGGTCTGTCCATCCAAGAGAGGGGGAGCGCATGCCCATTGTCACTCCCCTCTCTTGTGCTGGCTTAAATCACTCGTGCGGATCAGCGATCCATAAGAACACTGATCCGCAGCAGTGCGGCAGCCCCCTTCCACACTGAACACTTTGCATGCTTCCCCCCACCCACTTTAGCAGGCAGAGGGGAAGCACAGCCCATTTCCAATTTCACAGTTCAAAATGGTTTTCCTAGGTCTACATTTGCACCTGATCTGCACCTACTCTCAGGCACTCAATCAGCCCTCAGGGTTCAGGTTTTGCCCCTTCAACATATTTGTTTTTATCCATACTGGTCACATACAAGGGCATGTATTCTACATAACCAATCCCCCATATTCTTCACTTTTTTATACAGTCCATGCAAACAAGGAATGTTGTGTCTAGATTCGCTTCACATGTATAGATTTCATGAATCACTACCATGTATTAATTGTGAAAAGGTTTCTCAGTAATTACAAATTAAAATGAACCACTAGATATCTGGAGAATGTTAGGTCATTAATATTTGACACCCAAAGTAATTTTTTTATTTTACAAACATAAAATACATACATTTTCCATTACTAAATGTGTAAAATTATTTTTTTTCCCCCTGAATTAGATACAATTATGTATAAAATGTGAATTATACAAGACCCATACACTACAGGAGACTGAATAATTGCAGAATATAAAAGTAACAGTTTCCTTACCATACACCTTGCTGTGTTTATCATTAGAACAGTAACAATGCCGTGTTCCAGGCACATATGATAAATATGCAGGGTCCATGTGAAGTCAATGGATAAGACTGTACATGGTTAAGTGTAGCCAGAATAGGATTCAACTCTATAGTTAATAATGAGCTAGGGTGCTGTATAACATGCAAATGTTGACGTGTCCTAAAAATGCTTTGTGAATACACTGTAACTTAGTGTATCTGCACCCCACAAACATATAGTACTCTAAGGAGCCCTCCTATCATATTTACTAAGCAAAAGTGTATTTATAAAGACCAGCTCGTAGTAATAAAATCACTTCTGTTCCAGGCTGCCATTCTCATAAGGCCCCTTGTCCTGATGGAACTTACAGTCTACATTTTAAGGGAGACAACCCTAGTGACATGAATATGGCTTTGTTATTCTGTGCTTTAAAACCATAGTATCTAAAACACCCCCTAAGGGACAACCCGGACTTTCCCCAGGGACGCTTCTTTACATTTTTGTCTAGTTGGCGAGCGTCGGGCATTCGTGTGGTGAGGAAGCTGCTGGACAGGGGTGGCTGCGCTTCACTGGAAAATCTACAGCAAGAGTATGGAATCTTGTGGATGGGTCTCTTTGAATACCTGCAGGTGCGCACTTTATATCCTCCCTACCACGCGCCCTGATTAATAGGCCACTAACCTTGGTGGAATCTCTCTGCTTACGTGGCCCTCTGGCGGAGATGATCTCTTCCCTGTACACATTCCTGATTCTACATAAGGAGGCCCCCACACCGAAACATGAGGTGGCCTGGGAAAGGGACTTGGGAGCACCCCCAGAGGATGACACATGGTCCAATATACAGGAGAGAATTGCTAAGGTCTCTATGTCCAACTTGGTTCAGGAAAACATGTTCAAAATTTATAGTAGGTGGTACTTGGTCCCCACAAGATTGCACGTATATATGGCACGACCTCTCTGTTGTGCTAGAGAGGTTGCGGAGAGGAGGGGTCCTTTATGCACATCTGGTGGAACTGCCCCATAATCTCGGGCTTCTGGTCCATGGTGGCTACCCTTATCTCTCAGGTACTTAACACATCACATCAATTCCTAAAGCCCTTGGTCCTTCCTCCTGGGTGCTCCCATAGAGGAATTGGATAGGAACTCGGACAGGCTGGTTACCCAAATCCTAAACGCCTCTAGATGTCTCACAGCCAACAACTAGAAGGATACCTCCCTCTCTCCTCCTCACATTTGCTGCGTAAAATTTGGTATTTATCTGCAATGGAGAAAATGTCAGCATACCTTAATAACGGATCTCATATATTTACATGTATCTGGGCCCCCTGGTTTTTATTCCACCAGCCCAACCAATCACACTCTCCTATACCTGGGTTGACAAGCCTATTTCTTTAACGTTACTCATTTTGGCATCCACACATGGTTACGGTGGCTCTTGACTTAAGCTGGGCACACACTAGAGCGATTATCGTGCCGATTTTGCAATTATCGTAGATTGGACGAATTATCGCTGTAGTGTGCGGTGCCGATAATCTCCCGAAACTCACGATAATCCTCCGAAAATGTCCGCCAGCAGATAATCGCATCTTATGGCAAAACCAATCGTTTGCTAAATTGTACAGTGTGTGGCCATTACAGATAATCTTGCAAGTTAACTAGCGATTTTTAAATGGTTTTCCACACCCCTGCAGGGTGTGTCTATCTTCATGTACAGTGCGTCCTTCCTGTTTGTATCACGTGAGCAGTACAGCAAGTTCCGAGACAATATATGCCTGCAAGGAGCCAGCATTGTGTGTGCACGAATCTTCGTACGGTGTGCGTTACAAAATACGCATGTATCTTTGAAATAAGGACCCATTATGACCCTGTCTCCCATCTGCAATGTTGGAAAGGTCTATGTGTATCTATGTATTATGCACTACAACAACCTATCTACCAATACAGAAGAGAAATGCATAAGAAAAAAAGGAAGAGCAAGGTTAACCAATAATCTTTTTTTATTTTTGCACTTGTTCCGGCATGATTCCTAAAATGCCTCTGTCAATCACACTCGTATCTGCCCCTTATGTAAAGCATGTGACGATTATCGCTTAGTTTGTGGGCACAAACGATTTTTACAACTACGATAAAAGCACTGAAAAATCGCCCCCCCCCTTTTTTTTATTATTAATCGGACGAATTATCGTATAGTCTATGGCACCGATAGCGTTACCTCTCACTAGCGGGAAAATTGGAACAATTATCTAGAATCACACGCTGTGACGATAATCGCTCTAGTGTGTGCCCAGCTTTATTGTCATTGTTTTCTGTCGGGTTAAAAGATGTACTTGCATATGTATGACTGGTCACTCCCCCCCCTCCCCTTTTCCCAAAGCAAAAATTGTATTGTTACTAGTTTACTAAAGATGTACCAATCTGATCTTTTCTGTAACAATTATGTCATGGCAGCTAACAGATGTGTACCATTTGCAACAGTTGACCATATACTCGCCAGATATGTTATCTTATACCGATGCATACCAATTTATTTAATCTGTTTCACTTTGACTGCATTGTGATCTGCTTTCTTTGAAAAACTAATAAAAACAAAGATTTGGAGGGATGTGGCCTCCAGTTGAAGAAGTCAGCCTTCAACATCCAGAATTAATTAACCTCCGTAGGAAAGGAATTCCAATCTCAGATAGTTTCCTCAGATCCAATTTAGACGATATCCGGATAATACGTTTTCTTAAAACTTTCGAGCCCAATGACTATGATCCAACTGCTGACCTGTTACAGGATAAGGCTATATCCCCTACTCGAAGCAATTGGCTCTCTAGCTTCTCTGGTTCTGTGACGGGTCACAAACGAGTTAATCCAGGAGTCGGGTAGGGATTGTGCGTTTATGTTTTAGACCAGAAGACCATGAAGAGTGAGGAAGTGTTAGACTATTGTAAGCAATGGAACCACCTGGATGATCCAAACCTGAATATCTCCTACTCAATGAAAGAGAAGGAGAACAAGACATCTGCTCGTCTTTTTGCGAAATGAGATGAGAGCATGTCAAGTGGTCCTAGAAGGTCTTGTCGCAAAATTTGTAGCCCTTACCACCCAATTATCATACAATAACCAATCATTAACCTGGGAAGCAGCGAGCAGATAGGGAACAGAAGAGCAGCCTGCAGCGTACCTTTGCCTAAGAACATTTTTTGTAAACACGACTCCTGTCTAAAATGTAGGCTGTTCGCTGGATCATTTTCAAAATTGCGATTGCCAAAACAGCTACAACTTAACTTCCTAAATCCCAAATCAGACTGCCACATGGTCCAGAAGAGAGAAAAAGTAAAAAGTATTTGATATGAAATCACATGTGTTCATAAGACTAAAGCAGCTGCCTTACTCCAATCTATTTGAATATAAACATGTTGAGGACTTGACATGAGAGCAGCTTCTACAAAGTACAGTTACAATTATCCAATAGAAATAATTGGGTATACATCAGAGCAGATACGTCAAACTTGCAGCCTACGGGAAGCAGGGCTGTCGATAGCAGCTGAAAAGGGCTTGCAATCAGCCGCCGTAGCAGTTACACAGGACAGTTGATAGCAAACACCCTTTCAGTTGTTCTCTATAACTGCTGCATCATCCGTTAGCAGGAAACAGAATGCTTTATGGCTATGCAAATGATGCTGACATGCCAGCATCACAGAGAAGAGAATGCACATCGCGGAGGAGAGACATGGACGGAAGGCATCAAAGGTAAGTAAGGAACTACTAGGGGGGGCTGGGCACGAATGAATGGGGAATGATTAAGAGCTAGAGCTATATGAATAGGGAATGCTAGGGAGCTGGAGACATAGGGGTGGATCCAAGTGCTTGTTACGTTTCATCGTGTAGCGTACTTACGCTAGCGTATTTTCTATGAACTCTCCACGCTCGTACATACTTTGGCCGTTTTATGCTTGCCAAACCCTACCTTAACTTTTCAAAGCGTAACTACGGAAGTACGTGACTGCCTAAGCACGCCCATACTGCACGATTTAAATGCCTCACCCCGCCTCAGAGGCGTAATTACGGTTGTCACACCCCTTCATTCGTACTTAAGCTGTTGATACTAGGCTGGTATGCATTTTTAGAGTTATGTGGCGTAACATCTGCCGCACACATGCGCAGTAAAACAAATCTGATTTTACGTCAGTGGCTAGCATAATATCACAAGCGTACGTAGTTTAGGATCTGGCCCATAATGTGGGATACTGGGAGCTGGAGAGACATTTTAATTTCAGGGGAGTCAAATTTTATGCGTTACAAACAGTTATGAGGTGCTGTTTCCCATTCCATGTCTAAACAGTGTAATAATAAAGCTGGTCAGTATCTGTGTGCAGTAAGCAATTCAAAGATCTATCCCTACATGCAAAGAATACAATATACTTGACTTCCCCTCCAATCAACATGGTTTTGCCCAAGTGTAACGTTCCTCTCTTATTTTTAATCTCTGAATCAGGTCCAAGATGGATGATACTGGGAGCTGGAGACACATGATGGGGACTACTGGTGAGGCTGGAGATACACGATGGGGAATACTGTGGAGGCTGGATAAGATGTTTTTTTTCTTGCAGCCCACAAAATCTTTGACTGATTGCTTGGCCCAATTGGGGTTTTGAGTTTGGCATATCTTCATTACAGGGTAAAGGAATCCTGAATACACCCCAATAATTACATTCATTTCTTCATTGCCTTGGCAAGCCTGTCCCAAAACCAAACCTGGGTATGGGGGTTTGTGTAGTCACACACTGTAATGAAACGCAATATGCTTGGAAATGGCCTCTTCATGGATTTATATTTCACTGGAATCAGCCTTCGCTCAAGAGTATCTGTATAAAGACAATACACAAAAGGCATTACAGACACAGCATGAAAGGATCACTTTATTCAAAATGTTTACAACTGATTTTCAATTTTTAAGAATCTACATCTATT
>WWET01000408.1:428687-438894 GCA_011038615.1 Limnodynastes dumerilii
CAGGTTGCCCTGGTGACCGGGAGTTAATTTTTTTTTTTTTTTTTTTTTTACACATGGGCTGCGGCGGCGGGGAAGCCGGGGGAAGGGGTTAATTTTTTAATATGCAGCGTTATTTTTTTATTTTTTTTTACTTTTTTTTTTTTTTTTAAAGCTCCGGTGAGCTGCCTCTACCATTCCACCAGCTCTGAGCTGGTGGAATCGTAGGGCTATTTCCGCATGCAGCAGATTCGCGCGCAGGGAATATTTAAATGAGAAAAGCGGAGCTTTTCTCGATTAAATATCCTGGCACACTCCCCTTTTCAGTCGGAGTCGGATGCTGGCGGATACCATAAACTCCGCCAGCAATCCGACTTCCTTGCGCCTTTTGCACATGCGCAGTTGCACTAAATGGCTTCGCATCCGTGTGAATTTCACACTAATGCGTAGCTCTGAATCCGGTCCAGAAACTTTTAAAGAACTCTGTAGGAACAGATCAGGAAGTGAACTAACATTAAGTGTCGCAATTTCCCCTTTGTTGTTTTGTGACCACAATTTACATATAATCACAAAAGTTCTACATGCAATCAGGAAGTAGACTTCAGGTGTTACATTACAGAGAGAAACGAAACCTAACCTACAATAAATAATGCAATGATTATACCTACGCTTAATCAGAACCACGTTGGAGTTTCAGTTCAATTAATTCTTTCTTTGCATGCAGGGTGAATACTTTTTGTATTACATACAAGTACTGACCAGCTTTACTTTTAAACTGATGTTCAGACTTGTGTTAGAAATCACCACATTATTGGCTGATTGGCCCAATGATTGTATAGTGTGTAGCATAGACTGATTTGTTTTAAAGCTAGAAAAAAAAAAGTTGAGAAATGTGCCTGCCTAATAATTATGATAGGTACAGAGAGATAAGGCTGTGGACTAGGGGCTGTCTGTCAATTTTTAGCCTGGGGAGCGAGCTCACAGCAGTGGCGCTATATGGTTAACACGTTTTCATTGGTGATCCAGTGTATGGGCCTAGTCATCATAAGTATCCCGCCATTACTATGGTGTTGTATCACAGAATGCATGAGATTCAAGGCCTGATTATTGCTTTTGTACAGCCAAATAAGGTGTCGAATGATATACCCCAATGCAACATATTAATCACACAATGCAACATATTAATCACACAATGCAACATAAGTTGCACTGCACAAACAACCTATCCCACTGGCCATCATATTTCTAACTATCAGGCTGCTATACTAGCAATCACATACCATCTATCCTGCTTCCCATCCTATTTATCACTGTTACTCTGCACATACCATCACACTGCCCTCTGTACTCTCACCTTTCAATTACCGGTACTTCCTTTCTTTGTGTCTTTTTTGTGTTTTCCCTTCATCATCTTCTTCCTGTTGTCTTATTAATATGCGGCATGCTTAATGTCCATGATGTCATTACACCCGGCATGTTATTGCCGAGGAATCACAGTGCTGTTGAAAGCGCACAACGCCCTGGTTCCACTGTTTGTAAAGTCCAGAGAAAAGCTGTGAACCAGGTTGGAACCAAAGTCCTGTTCTAGTAGGCCAGCCATGGGCTGCACAGAGGCGGCACTAAAACTTCTGGTGTCAGAGCAGCACCCTACCCACCAGCCCTGTCTCTGCTGTGGACGCTGGGGAGCTAGCAGTGTTCTCACACAGTCCCCAATATATTACTCTCACCACCACGCCAATAGGATCAGTCCAGCCACTGTCAGTCCACTTTAGATGCTCAAACAATCACTATTGGGCAGGAACATTTGATCGGCTCCTTTATTACATAGTGTGTGGCCAGCTTAAGAGCAGGGTAAATATCTAGGTGCTACAGGTGATATCTTAACAGGTTGCTGTAAACACAATATATGCGAACTCCTAAGAGGCATTCCAATCTAAAACTTACTTTTATTTTATAAGTAGGGCACCTTGGGCAAGCAGTGTGTGTAAATTGTGGCAGATGGTACGCTTTACCTACGTAACTGGTTTATGTACATTCAGGGCCTGACAAGACTCAGAGTGGCATTTTAATTGTACAGGACAGGCTAGGTAAGGTATTTACGTACGACCAGAGATATGCACAGAGAGGTTAAGGTAGGGTTTTGGACACGCAAGTCAGATAAGTTACGTACACAGAAGGGGAGAGCATTATCCTCTAACGTGCGTAACTTAGGCATGCTTGGGTACAGAATTCACTGTTAAGTCTGCATCAGGAGTTTAATTGGGTATTACTGGGCAATATTACAAGTACAAAATAATCTATCCCTAAAAGGTTTTCATGTCTTCATTTCTAATTCTGTTTTCAAGAATTTAGGTGTTGAAGAACAAATAGTGAATATAAGCATTAACAACATCCATTCCTAAAGAAGAGAAATCATGAAAAGACAAAAAATTATCACACACTTGGTTGCCTACATACCTATTAAAGAAGCAAGGTCTGTAAGAATATCGTCCCTCTCAATCTTTTTTAACAATTCTATAAGTCCACCAACGGTTGCCTGGGAACATTTTCTCTCCCAGTCTTCCAGAAGAGCTCGAGTGGGGTTAGGAACTCTCTCAAAATTTCTTATCTCTAAATAAGTGTAATTCATTTCTTCAGCAAGATGAGTCCAGCCTGCAGCCACAACAGCATCAGGGTTTAGGTATAAATACATCTTGTGCCTTGTATTATAGTTCAGAGCCAAAAGTGGAATTGATTTCATGTCCAGGTCCTCTGAAGTTTGTCCACCACTAGCCATAAATCTATAGTCCTGCTACGAAGCCGTTAAAGTGGTTTTATTTTTAATACCAGCTTGGACTTTGTTTTCAAAATGTGTTCTGTACTTTGTTTAATTTTTTTTCAACCAACACCTGAGAAAGGTGACAAACATTAGTTAATTTTTATTCAGAACATTAGCTGCTCGCAGGCAGAGCAAGAAGACAAAGAAAATACACTTGGATGTTATCATGTCAGTCATTTTAGCAATTATTTTTAAGTCATTCATATTTGGCAACTATAAAAACACAATAGCAAAAAGAAATGTTAATTAGTGATGATTCAATACAGAATGTCCATTATGCTCTGTTTCACTCATCAATCAATCAGGAAGACTGAGTAAAGCGGTGTAAACATTGAGACAGTAAATTTCCCATACATTTCCTAGCCATGCAATATGTACAGTCAGTCAATGAAGGAGAACCAACATATGCAGAAATAGGGCAATTCAGTCATTACATGTGAAATAATACAAGATATCAAAATGTATCTTTCAATCAATCAGTTTTTGACAGAATAAAAAAATAGTCAGAAAAACATGGCGGGTGTAGCTTTACATTGCAGTTTAAGCTGGCCACACAGTGGAGTAAGTTATTGGTCTGATCCTCCCTTTATTGGTACATTGGACCAATAATCACTGTAGTGTGTAGTGCCCATGGATATTGAAAACGCCAATAAAACAGTCCTCAAATGCTTGGATAGGATTCTCTTATCATTTAGACAAAAGCCTGCAATATTTTGGGACCTTTCCCTAGGGGGAAATTGTCCAATTTATCAGATGTGACAAGTTTGTGGAAAGCTTCACTGATATATATATATATATATATATTCCAAGATAGGCAGCACTCACTGTACTCTGTTAATGTTGCTTGGGTGCTCACTCTCAGTATAGATACCGCATATAAAAAATATTTCAACATGAGTGTCACTCCAAGTCTTGAAATACCTTAGAATAAGTGGTCAGACAATGCCGAGTACTTCCAGCGTTTCAGTTATTTACTATAAATTTCATCAGGGAATCTGATGATTCAGGTGTCAATAAATAACACCATTAGCTCAGATTTATTTCTTTATTTCTTATAGCATCAGTTTATGATGCCTGCTGGAATTGTACTTTACATATCTACTCTGATTAAATGTAGTTAGTCAAAAGTTGTACTTCTTACCAAGGTTTAAAATAATGTTTTGCCTTTTGGATAGTTAAAGGACTACACCTTATGTGCCCTAAAATAGATCTTTCGCTAATCAGTCATCTATAGTAATGTCATTCACTTCACAGACTACACAAAACGCTCCATCCACCTGCAAATCAAAGTTTTACCCGTAGTTGAGGATACTGTTACCCAGTGCCAGTCTCTCCACTCTTCCCATTATACCCCTGCTAATAGTCACTGATTAAGTGCAGAGTTCTCTTTCAATCATCTCATTAGCAGTCCATTATCAAACTTATACACTCGCCAGAGTGTTATCACTGCTCCACCAGCTGACAACACGCAGCATACTCACCCATTCCATGTCCTCTATGCTCTACACCCACAGGTCTTCCTGCACTGACGCCCGGATAGTTACCGCACAGCCTATACCGGGCTCATTGGACGCGCCCACTAGCAGCAAGCAGGGGGAGAGCAGTTCCCATTTCACACACACCGGCTGTAAACTCTATAGCTACTTACACTTTTCTGTGTCAGATTTGTATTAGTTTGGAGTTTAGTGTAAAGAGATATTAACCACACGAATAAATTGCTTAGGCTGCCTGTGTATTTTTGCGAATTCCCTGGTTCCCCCCATGTTTATGTACAGTAGAATAAGCGAAGTTTCAGGAAGTCAGTGAACTTGTGTAATGTTTGGGAAATGATGCTGTCGTATGACAGGGTTTCCATTTGTCTGCAGTTTACTGTTTGTTAGCACATAACAAAAAGTCATTTATATTTGTATATTTCAACACGCCTAGTTAACACTGAATAACTCTCAAACAAGTTTACCTCCACCAACCCCATGGATACAAAATTATGCTTAAGAACCACAGATTTCCTCTTCACAATTAATTAACCATTTCTAGTGCACTCAAAGTGAACTCCAATCATCCCAGCTCATAATTAAAGTAACATTATGGGATTTTATCCAGAGTTTGGGAGTAAGGGCAAAATAGGTGCAAGTGAACAGGTCGGCTAAACCATTTTGCAATGAGAGGGGAGCTAATTAATTTTAATTCTTTTGCATGCAGAGAAGATGCTTTAGTTTTACACATAGAACTCACATACTGCATAGCTTTATGTTTAATCTCCAAAATAGATTTGAGCTAAAAAAAACTTCACCTCTCAATTCTAATTCTGCTTTCACTATTTAAATTTCATTCCCCTAGCAGTTCAATATGGTAGTGCTCATTTCTACACTTGCACCTGAAAAAAGGAGTAAGTGCATCTCTGAATCAGCCCTATAGGGCTCTCCAGTTTACACTAAAGTTAGTACACACTACAGTTTTTTCACCCAATTATGGTTCCAATCTCATAATAAGCGAGCATTTTGAACAATATATTTACATTTGTATACATGCACGATCAAATTCTTTATGCCTCTGAAGAAATCCCCAGCGGGATGAAACGCATCAGGCCAGTATTTGCCACTGCAAAAGCCGGAACACTCACATGTGGCTTTGCATGCGGGTATACTGTCTCACCTGATTGAAAGCAGGGAGGCTGGTAGCAACAGGGAGGTAATCTACTACCCTACCCGCTCTGTGTCTGGAACCGTGATCTATTGCGGAAATACACCATCTTACTGCAGTAAGTGGGAATAGACTGAAAAGCTTGCGGAGACCGCTATTATCCCTCACTCCTATTCTATAGGGGGAATTTCTACCTAGACCCCTACTAGGAATAACATCTATAATTGGGTGAAACCTAACCTTTTTTTGCTACCTATGATGTCTTTTTTGATTAAGGAGGATCCTATGAGAAGCCACTGTATTGAGAATTGTCATTGAATAACTGCTTTGTGTGATTTCATTTAAAGACTACATAGTGGCAACACTGTATGGGGCTGATTCAGAGATGCACTTACACCTTTTTTTAGGTGCAAGTGTACAGCTCGGCTAAACCATTTTGTAAAGTAATACCCCGTTCAGATTACCAGCTAAAAGCCGGGGTTTTCATGAAATCTCAGGGTTTCATGAAAACCCCGTTTTTTTCTGGCAATCTGAACGCGAACCCCGACTCTAGCTGGGTCTTAGACCCGGCTAAAAAGGGGTTTGCGGAGAAAGCCGGGTCCCGCTGCTCCACTGCACAGTGGTGACCAGGGAAATCCCGGGTCATCGCTGTCTATGTGAACGGGCAGCCCGGCGTGTCCCTGCAAATCCCCGGGGTTTGTAAACCCCAGGGATTTGCAGGGTTGGTAATCTGAGCGGGGTATAAAGGGTGTTTTTGCATGCAGGGAAAATACATTACTTTTACACGTAGAACTAAAATACTGCATAGCTTTATGTTTATTCTGTATAATAGAGTTGAGCTAAGAAACTTCACTTCCTACTTTTTATTCTGGTTTTACTATTTAAATCTGCCTCCCCTTGTAATTCAACATGATATTGCTCAGGACTACACTTGCACCTAAAAAAAGGTGGAAGTGCAACTCTGGATCAGCCTCTATATCTCTTCAGGCCTTTTGGCTTATTTGGAACACGTTACATCTAGGTGTTATTGCAGTGCTAGATTATCTAAGTGATTAGAGGTATCAGCAAATTGGAGGACTTTCTGATATTTCAAAATTTATCATGCTATTTTTAATAATAATTGAGGTTGTTATTTCTAGTGTGGATAGGCTACCTTGAATTTCAAGGTGTTTTTGGTATACCTGGGCTCAGAAACAATATTTGTGTATTTAATTGTCAGTTAATTGTGTTTTTTTTTTAAATTTATTTGAATAAATTGTATTTTTTACCTAATCCAGTGTTTAGTTAATGCTTTTTAGTAGATTTGCGCCGGAACTCCCCCTTTTTTTCTTTTTTAGATTGTTTTGAGGAGTTTTGCACAGCTCCTTTCCTGGCTGCATTTCTTCCCTAGATTAGTAATTTTTTTAAGTTAATTAAGTACTAATTGTTGGTGGCTTTGTTGTATCCTAAGCGCCTGCTTTAATAAGTTTAGGCTTTGTTTGGATGCACGATCAAATGATAATTTCCCAAAGCACATTGGATTGTTTGATGTGATTTTATAGACTGTCCAAGTTGCTTGATGAACAATGGCACAATATCGTGATAAAAGTGTAGTGTGTATGCTTTTTATACCCTGTCTTCAAGCGATTCCCTTTCCACATTCCGCAGTCCGTCTACCTTTGTGGACAGACATATCGTTGCTGCAGGGGGTTTTGGGACAGTTCCTCCTGCAAATATAGTGTTGTGTATGTAGACATAGGGTAGTGGGTATCATGAATAACATTATTTAATCTGTTGTTCATTAGAAAAGGTTGGTAGTGTATACCCAGCTTTAAATAAAGCTAGGAACACAACACAGCATTATCTTCATGTTGATTACACGTAACATGATTGTTTGGTACGATAACGTATTAGCATGTATGCTCCCTAAAACATGTTTGATTATAACAAAGCACATCGCATCGTTTGGCTTCCTAATTTTCATGATCAACAATGGAACATTGTCAGATGAGCAGATAGTAGAGAGGTATAAAAATCACAGATTTGACAGTAAACCATGTAAGCGTGTATGGATGAATCAGCATTCTCATTGGGGCTCTCAGTCGTTTTTAAAACCATTTAAAATATTGTATCTGATGAATTGTTATGCAGTGTGTACCCAGCTTGCGTTAATCACCCCATCCCATATTTGCCCACTCTCCCAGAACATCCAGGAGACTGCTAGATTATTGCGAAATCTCCTGGACTCCTGAGTGAAAGCAAAACTTCCGGCTGCAGGGTGGCTCCAGCCTATGGAAGTGCTCTCTCCTCCGCTACTGTGTTTACATGCTTAGAGTGGCCAAGCCATGTCTCCCCGGCTAGGCAATATGTTAACTCCCACAGCTGGTGCCTAGTATGCCTAGCAGGAAATCTGACCCTGAAAACTACCTTTTGCTATAGCACAGTATGCAGATCATTCCTTGGTTAGCACCTGTGTCCTGCGCCTGTATACTTGTTTTGAAATGTGTGTAAGTGTGCAAAATAGAGCACTATAATCCCTCTAACATAATTGTGCCTTCTCTGTTTCTTAAAAGGAACAAAATAGAGGTCTGGCACTCCATACAAACATTATATAACACTATGTGTCAGCACATACATAAAGAGGAGGTTTAGTTCACAAAACATATTGACATTGACATATTGGGTTAAGCTCACCTGTCCAGCGTCAAGGCACCTCCTGTAGGTGAAAAAATATTATATCATTGAGTACTCAAGCGCACTATGCACTCTGCTGAAATAGCCGCAACCAAACACCAGGAGGTGTCTCCAAATACCTCCAGGGGGTGATACTAAAAGAAAATATAAAGTGTATGATAAGCGGCGCTGAGTGTTTTCACTGGGATGGGGAATGTCAGTATACCAATGATGGTAAACGGGAGAAAATACCGCCGCTGGAGATGTAGCCACCCGGGTATTGCAGCGTTCGGCGTTTCTCCTAGAAGCGTCCTGGAAGTGACGTCACTCTCTGAAGCCAGTCATTGGACTAGACGCGTTTCGGGCTGCACTCAGCCCTTTCTCAATAGGGCAGTTTAGCTACATCTCTAGCGGCGGTATTTTCTCCCGTTTACCATCATCGCGATCCTGGTAGGACGCACTGTTCTGCATGTTTTTATTGATGTTTTTTTGAATTTCTACTAATTAAAGATGTTTTTTATGCTCTTACCCCTTATGTGAGTCTGTATGGATACTTGACCCCCTGGATCACCACGGGCATACCACGGAGCTCACTCTAAGGACTATTATTGCTCTTGAAACGAAAGACTGATATTACATAGATTTTGGTTGAAGGCTTCTGGCAGGACATATTTTACATTTTGGATTTTTGTGTTTGAAAAGGACTACTGGTGTAAAGAGAATCCATTTTGAGACATTTATTATCATCTTTGATTTGGACTGGTTTCTTTGGACTATTGCACTTGATCCTTTTATATTTTTGATAATCTGCAAGCTGGATATTATTCATTCAGAGCTGACATCTTTTACTTTTTTACATTTGGGATAATTTTTAGGTACTTTGTAAACTGGATATTTAGTCACAGTTGTCATTGTATTTATTGATATTTATTTATTCCTGGAGCATTTATTTATCTATATATTTATCTATTTATATGGACATGTATTGATATTCTGGCCTTTATAAATTGGTATACTGACATTCCCCATCCCAGTGAAAACACTCAGCGCCACTTATCATACACCTCCTGTAAGTGAGTCCCTATCCATCTGCTATATGTGTACTCAGGAGGTCTGTATTAAGACACCCCTGCCATTTGAAAAGTGTGCATATAAGGAACTTATATTGGTTACCTCTACGCCTACTGATATTTGTTATTGCTACAACTCAACATAAAAACATCAGTGTTTTCCTTATACTAAGAGATATTGACTTTATTATCAATTTCCCTAGGATTCATCACTCTCATTTGCTGATTTTTATTTTAGAGCTGTTTTTTTTTTCCATACTTGGAACTATTGAGCAGATATCTAGATAACCATTTTCCTCCCAGTTAGCGATTATGTATGTTATTTATTTGTGTTTTTTAATAAATAAAAAATCTGCTATACGGTTTCTAGCAGTCTATTATACATCTTTTTGTATTCATAAATTTTTTTATAGTCTGTAAATTTGATTAATTATTGGCGCTATATCTTCATAATGTTTTGTTTTCGGTTTTGATATTTGACAAGCTCCATACTTGTCTTGAGGTGAGCTGCCTTTAATTTACACTTATTATATATGTGTATTTTTCCTTAATAGGCGGACGATATATATTTGTGTTTTAAAATGCGAGGTGTCAAGCTTGGCAGATCAGGGAAGAGGGGATAGAGCACGGTGAGAGGTTGAAAGAGAACCACCAGGTGGGGACGGGGTAAAAGGTTAGCAGAGGGGGACAAGAGGGTACGAAGTGAGGAGGAAGGAACACTAGGATGGAGGGCCCTGCTCACGTGAGCTAACACACTAAGTGGGAGGGATGAACTTACATAAGGGGAAGGAAGTGGAATAAAATTAATTATGGGAGTATGTTCTTAAACTTTTTTAATCCCATTTTATTGAATAAAGATATTACTCTAGAAAGTTCCCACACTGTCTTATTCTCTTTGCATGCATCAATTGCCAGGATAGCGGGTGGTATTTTGAAAAAAGTTGCGAACAGCAAACGAGGTTCACGTGGGGGAGAGAACCAAAGAATACAGAGCTCTCACAACATATATTGGATGTTATGGAGATCAGCGCGTTGCCTACACTTCAGGCCA
>WWET01000408.1:443504-456622 GCA_011038615.1 Limnodynastes dumerilii
ATGCACAAATTCTGCACAAGGGACCCCTCACTTATTAAAATGCCTCTGACCATGTCATACCGGCAACTACATTTTAATAGAACAAACACAGTGCCTAATATTTTGATAACATACCCGGTGCAAGGCTGAGTGCAAATTTTGTCTGAAAGTCACATTCGTTGCTGTCCAGATAGTCATCAGATATAATTACCACCATCTTTCTACACCTGAAAAACAGACATACAACAGGTTCTGTTTTTTGTCTTTTAAATAAACAGGTATTCTCTCTCTATTTTAGCAATATAAAAATAAATATGCATCTTGCTGCAGCCTTTGTGATGCAAGAAAAAAAAAAAAAAAAATGGTGTGTATAGGCCAGATCCAGAGCTGCGTTTCCATTACGTTTCAAGACGTAGCGTATTTACTATGCACGCCCCTCGCTAATACGTACTTTGCCCGTTTTACTCTTTCTAAACCCTACCTTAACTTTTCAAAGCGTAACTACTGACGTACGTGCAGGCTGCCCATACATAACTGCCTAAGTGCACCCATTCCGTATGAATTACATGCCTCACCCCGCCTCCAAAGCGTAATTACGGGTGACGTATGGAAGTCACATCCCTTCGTTCGTAGTTACTCTGTTGATACAATGCTGGTACGTACGTTCAGAGTTACGTGGCGTAACGTATGCGCAGTACATACAAAACAGAGTTTTTACATCAGCGGCTAGTGTAACTACGTAAACGTGCTTAGTCTGGATCTACCCCTATGTAACAACTTCTGTAAGCTTGTGAGCATGAATCTAAGCTCCTGTGTTATTACAGAGCTTTGTTTTATACAGTTTGTATAAAATTGTAAAGTGCTGTGTAATATATTGTGCTACATAAAAAACGTAATACACAATCATTCAGAGTGGTGTGTGTGTATATATTAGAATTATGGTTCAAGGTTTACAATGTACTCTATAATGTCAATAATAAGACAATGCTTTATCCATGCATCATAGTCTAAGAAAACAAAACCCCAGATTTGGAGAAAAAGGCTAAACCTACCTTCTTTCTATAAGGTCACAAGTTATGGACCACAAGCATGTACCAGGGAGGACATCTCTGTCAAAGACGCACAGCTTCAGGTTATGGTCGGACTGCTCAAGTCGACTGATCATCTCCTGCACAAATGTTATATCCTGGGCACAGTAGCAGATAAATGCATCAAATTGCTCAGGCATTGATGCTGTTGGTTAAAATAAACAATATACCCATTATTACAGCATTAAAACGCCTTACTGCAGTATTTGGGCAAGATATATGAAGAGGAAAAAAAATAATCAAGTCATAGATAAATATATAGATTATCCCCATCTTAAAGTTCAGGTATTCAGTGTGTCACCTGGTATTTATTAGTGCAGCTCACCATTTTTCATCACCATAAAAATAGCAGCCTTCCCAAGGTTTAGGTCTTTTCTAAACTGACCCCAACCAAGATATGATTCAATCACACTAGCATACAATACACACCCTATGACCAGGTGCTACCATCTGCTGCGTCATGCCATTTTTCCCCCCTTTTAAATAAAATTTGAATTAATAAAATTTGAATATTACTGTATTAACCTATGTTTTAAATGTCAAAATATGATCCCTCCCCCAAATTGGCAGGCCACTCCCATTTTTAACCAATAGACAAGCAGGCTGAATGCATTACATTGAGTTCCTTAATTATAAT
Source organism: Limnodynastes dumerilii (assembly GCA_011038615.1). Taxonomy (NCBI): domain Eukaryota; kingdom Metazoa; phylum Chordata; class Amphibia; order Anura; family Limnodynastidae; genus Limnodynastes; species Limnodynastes dumerilii. The sequence continues at coordinate 445,209 of WWET01000408.1, forward strand.
TTGTAGCAACATTCTCATGTTCTTGAGAAACTAAAAACAGACCCAACAAAACCTATTCCAAAAAGTTGTTCAACAACACAAGCATTTACCAGAGATGTCCATTCCTGCGCTGCTGTCCACGGTGTCATCTTGTAGAGGAGACGCCTCCAGTCTCTTTAAATATTTCTTGCAGTCTAACACTAAAAACATGAAAACAAGATGTTCTGAGTTTCTCATTCTGAGTTGTGCCAAATGGCACAGATGATATAGGGGAGGTCTAAGGAGCAAATGCAGAGGGAATGACCACAAATTTACTAAGTTGCGGGTTTGGAAAAGTGGAGATGTTGCCCATAGCAACCAGATTCTAGCTCTCACTCTCCTAACATCTGGCAAAAATGAAGTTCTCTCTGACTGATGAAGAAAATCAGTGATTTGATCCACTTGTGCAATGTCTTATTTCAGTAGAAAATCGAAACCCAGAAAGAAATCACCGGCATACTAAGGTGAACTCTGTGACAAAGGTATCACTCAAAAACAGAGGCTACTTCACATAATATGGTATGCAAGTGGGAAAATCTCCGATGTTGCAACGTATGTGCAGAGATCCATTTGCACAGATGGAGTTTTTGGGCGCAGGGATCACGGATTCAGAGTATGCCAGTGCCCAGCTATAAAGAAAACTGCATATTGCACCTTTACATTAAAGCTGCCCTTGTACACTTGTCTATGGACTAGGGATTGCAGTTTAATAACATCTTTTAATCGACAAACTGCACTAGTCCACTCTAAACATATTCATTTTTAATTTATCCATATTGCTTATTAATCAGTCTAGCATGCAAACATCTAAAGCCATAGCGAGAAACTTTTAAGGAACTTAGATTGATCAGGAAGCAAACTAACATTAAGTGTTTCAATTTCCCCTTTGTTATTTTGTGACCACAATTTGCATATAATCACAAAAGTTCAACATGTTATCAGGAAATAGATTCCAGGTGAGATACAACAGTTTCATTAATATTACAGAGAGAAACATAACCTAACCTACAATAAATGCAATTATTCTGCCTATGCTTGGTCATGCCTGTGGATTATCAGTGACAGTTCAGCTTTACTTTTAAACTAATGTTTAGACTTGGGTTAGAAATCATCATGTTAACGGCTAAATGGCCCAATTATTTCTAGAGTGAATCAATGTCTGGTGGTCTCCAGGGTAACTGATCAAGCTTGTCAGGAGGTAGCACCCGTACTTGTACTTTAATCAAGTGTGATACCAGACAGCATAGGACATATTTAATCATGTATATTGGGGGCTGAATGGATTATGTAGTAAATATACAATGACAAACGTGTGTGCGCATGTCTACATAATCTACAAAGTGGTACTTGACCCAATTTCATAGTGGGTCACTGGTACCCCTGAAAAAAGGTTGACAATCGCCGGTATACTGTGTAACATGGATCAATTTGTCTTAAAACTGAGAAGAGTCAAATATGCCTGGGTAATAATTATGATAGGCACAGAGGGATAATCTGTGGTCTCTGGGGAGATAACAGTATTAACACACAACCCAATAAATGAGGATAATTATAGCTGATGTCAAAGCATTTAAGCTGCAAGAAACAATCAGATTATTGGGCAGGAATGTTTGATATGCTTATATATTGAATAGTATCTAATAATTAAGAGCAGGGACAAGTAATAGCTTAACAGGCTATATGTACACTCCAAAATCTAAAATGTATTTTCATTTTCTAAGCAGGGCACCTTGAGTATACTTGAGTACTGCTGGTAAACATAACAAGTATAACATATTTAAAAATCTATCCCCCTTAGAAGATTCCAAGGGCCAGATTTACTGAGCTGTGGCTTTGGAAAAGTAGTGATGTTGCCCATACCAACCAATCAGATTTTAGCTGACATTCTCTAGTATGTAAAAAGAAAGTGAGAGCTAAAATCTGATTGGTTGCTATAGGTAACATCTCCACTTTTCCAAACCCACAGCTTATTAAATCTGGCCCCATGTCTCTATTTCTGTTTTCAATCATTTATATGTTGAAGAATAAATAGTGAATATAACCATGAACAGCCATTCCAAAATTAGGGAAGCCATGAAAAGACTAAAAATTACCACACACTTGTTTGTCTACATACCTATTAAAGATGCAAGATCTGTAAGAATATCGTCCCTCTCAATCTTCTTCAACATTTCTAAAAGTCCACCAACGGTTGCCTGGGAACATTTTCTCTCCCAGTCTTCCAGAAGAGCTTGAGTGGGGTTAGGAACTCTCTCAAAATTTTGTATCTCTAAATAAGTGTAATTCATTTCTTCAGCAAGATGAGTCCAGCCTGCAGCCACAACGGCATCAGGGTTTAGGTATAAAGACATCTTGTACCGTGTATTATAGTTCAGAGCCAATAGTGGAATTGATTTCATATCCAGGTCCTCTAAGGTTTGTCCACCACTAGCCATGGATCTATAAGTCCTGCTACGAAGCTGATAGTGGTTTTAATTTTAATCCCCACTTGTTCTTCGTCTCCAAAATGTGTTCTGTCCTTTATTTTTTTTAACCAACGCCTAAGAAAGGTGACAATAAATATTAGTTCATTTTTATTCAGAACAAAGGGTGTGTTTTTTTTAAACTAGGACCATGCAGGCAGAGCAAGAAGACAGAGGAAATACACTTGGACTCGCATGTCAGTAAGCAATTTATATTTGACAACTGTTAAACACAATAAAAATAAAAATAAATATTAGTAAGTGTTGATTTAATAAAGAATGTCCACTATTCTCTGTTTTATTTCATGACTAATCAGGAAGAGTTTGAGTTAAAGCCATGTAAATATACTTTAGTTAAAGAGAATAGATTTCCCATAAGTTTCCTAGCCATGCAATATGTATAGTAGGTCAATGAAGGGAAACCCACGATTATGCAGTAGCATGTCATTACAAGTGAAATTATGCTGGAAATGTATCTTTCAACCGTTCAGTTATTGACAGAATAAAAGCGTCAGAAAACATGACAGGTGCAGTTTTACATTTTACTTTAAGCTGGCCACACTGGGGGGCTGATTCAGAGATGCACTCACATCTTTTTTTAGGTGCAAGTGTACAGCTCAGCTCAACCATTTTTCAAATTAAGGGGTGTTAATTAATGTAAAAAAAAATTGCAAGCAGGGAAAATACATGACTTTTAGACATAGAACTAAAATACTGCATAGCTTTATGTTTATTCTATAAAATAGAGTTGAGCTAAGAAACATCACCTCCTAATTTTAATTCTGGTTTTACAATTTAAATCTGACTCCCCTTGCAGTTCAACATGATATTGCTCAGGTCTACACTTGCACCTAAAAAAAAAAAGGTGGAAATGCAACTCTGAATTAGCCCCTGGGTCTGATCATCCCTTTACTGGTACATTGAGCCAATAATCACTGTAGTGTATAGTGCCGATGGATTTTGAAAACACCAAACAAAACGATCATAAATGCTTGGGTCAGATTCTCTTATCGTTTAGAATTCTGAATGATAATTGGATCCAAGCTAGCAATGTTTTAGAATGCATAGAATTGTTTTGGGAGCTGCCACTGCAACAAGCTACATACTACAGATTATCATTTACAGACACCAATATCAGGAACTTTACCTAGGGGTAAACTGTCCTGTTTATCTGTTTATCAGATATTTCCTGCTATGACCAAAAATCTGCATAGTGTGTGGCCAGCTTTAAACATCACTGATCTTATTTCTATTTTTTTTTTTTAGGCCCGTTTTGTCTATAGCCAAACCAGAGGTGTGTCTTTTTAAAGAAACATGCACCTCTGAATAGTACGTTTTAAAACTAAAACCACTAAAACTCTGAATCCGGTCCATACATATTTACTACTCCCTAAGCTTTTAATCAAAATTTCACTAGCCATCTATACTTTTCTACGATAACTAATATTGACCATACTTTTTCTATTCAGGATTATATTTGCACTGCCAATGAGAGAGTTAGGGGCTAAACAGATGCAAGTGTACAGCTCAGCTAAACCATTTTGCAAAGTAAGGGGTGCTAATTTAAAATATTTTGCATGCAGGGAAAATACTTTACTTCTGCATACATAACTCAAATACTGCATACCTTTAATCTATAAGCCAGAGTTGAGCTAAGAATTTAATTCTATTTCGGTTTCACAATATAAAACTGCCTTCCCTTGCAGTAGAACATGGTAATGCTCAGGTCTACACTTGCACCTAAAAAAAAAAAGGTGTAAGCACAGCTCTGGATCAGCCCCCTATTCTTTAATTGCATGAAAAAAATACATTGCTACACATACCTTTATGCTATTCAGTTCAAAAGTTGTATTTCTTACCCGGATTTAAAGTAATGTTTTGCCTTTTGGATAGATAAAGGAACTACACCTTATGTGCCTTAAATTGTATCTGGTTGCAAGTCTTCTATAGTAATGTCATTCACTTCACAGACTACACAAAACGATTCAACCACCTGCAGAATCAAAGTATTACCCGGTGCCAGTCTCTCCACTCTTCCCATTATACCCCTGCTAATAGTCACTGATTAAGTGCAGAGTTCTCTTTCAATCATCTCATTAGCAGTCCATTATCAAACTTATACACTCGCCAGAGTGTTATCACTGCTCCACCAGCTGAGTGACAGACTACTTCAGTGCTTCCCGACAACACGCAGCATACTCACCCATTTCATGTCTGCTATGCTCCCCATCCACAACTCTTCCTGTACTGATGCCCGGATAGTTACCGCACAGCCTATACCGGGCTGATTGGACGGGCCCACTACCAACAAGCAGGGGGAGATAAGCTCCCATTTCACACACACCGGCTGTAAACTCTATAGCTACTTACACTTTTCTGCGTCAGTTGTGTATTATTAAGCAGTTTAGTGCAAAGAAGTATTCAATACACGAATAAATCGTTTAGGCTGCCTGTGTATTTTTGCGAATTCCCTGGTTCCCCCCTATGTTTATGTACAATAGAATAAGCGAAGTTTCAGGAAGTCAGTGAACTTGTGTAATGTTGTGGGTAATATAATGCTGTCATATGACAGGTTTCCATTTGATGCCAGCACTCTTCTTTAAAGTGAAAAACATAATTTTATTTCACAATTTCAAAAAACAGCACCATAATGAAGAAGTTATCACATCATAAACCTGTCAATCAGAGAAAGAATACTATACTGAGCTATATCATGTGGCAAAATGAAACCAAACAGTCCATTAATGAGGATCCTTCATGCAATATATCCTGTGGGTACTCCAAATAGCCATAATATAGCAAAACATCCACTGGAAAGCATTAGAGGAAGTCCATATGTTATAAAAAATAAGCTCAAATCACAGACAGGCGTAGTAAAGAAAGAGCTCACCGACTTATATATATCATTTTTTTTATTTGTATATTTTAATACACCTTCCCATTTCATTAAAGTAACCTTGGATCATTTTCACGGTTAAGAAAGCTTTAACGTAAAGCTACCTGCCCCTTTTTTTTAAAGAACCTAGGGAATACAAACCTTCTCTCCTCTACCCCACCCTCTACTGCTCCTTTCTACCTCCCACTCTTCTTAAATCCTCCTAGAGGCTGCCATGGTATGCCTCTTTCTACTTTCTAAAGTACGATTGATATTTAAAGATTGCAAGTACCAAGTACTCAATATAAATGGTACATAAATTGCGTGAATGTAATTTCTTAAAAGACCGTATATAAGAAGCTTAAGTGATTCTTAGGTATGAATATGGTCCCTTATCTCTCTAGTTCAGTCTAAATCTTGTACACACAGAGGTGTAGCATGTATTAATGGCTCCTGGAGCAGGTGAAAACTACTGTGCATCCAACCCTGTCCTCCCTGTAGTGTGTCGGAGAATGGGGTGAGCATGTTGGCTGACAATTATTGGCTGAAAGGAAATGTTGTATTTACTTACATGAATGTTGACTGTTGAGTTTTTCTATTTGTGCCTCACATAGATTGCTACTGTACTGAAAGTCTGTGAAGAGAATAAAGACTGAAAGTAACCTCCATTACACATCTCCAAACTGGTTCCATTCCAATACACATCTATCCCACTGCCATTTTACATATCCCTTGCTCCCTGTGCTACATATATCCGCTTCATGATACACCCGCTACTTGTGCCCCCTCTCCAATAGACATCTGCGTCCCTGCACCCCATCAGTTACACATGGAACCTCCCTGTCTGCCATACATTTACACATCTCCTTCCCTGCCCCTCTTGCATTATTATATATCTCTTTCTCCCTGCCCTCCAAACATTGTACATCTTCATACCCTCCAACATTTCCCTAGCGAAAACTGGTACACCTAGAGGGCGTGTACATGAAGGGAGTGTGGCTTACTCCACTGATGGGGCTTGGCTTTCTTCTGCTTTTGTTTGCATGTATAATCGTAAAATATAATTTTACACCTTATCATATGAGCAAAGAATACACAGGAGAGGGTCTTGTCACTGTAGCAGAGCTGTAGTAGCCTGTCCCCGCAGCTCTGATATAGTGATCAGATGCTGCAGAACTGGAAGATGAGTATAGGGGGGAGGAAATTGCCAGGCCAGAACCTGGCACAGGAGCCCATTTAGCCAGTATAAACCATTAAAAATCGGTACTGTAGTAGTTAAATATGTACAGTTGGAGTGTATGTATCTCTCACATTACACATCTCTCTCCTTGCCTCCTCTATCCCCCATTTATTATACATCTCGTGCCCCCTTGTATTGTACAGTAACAGCTGCCTATAAATCCACCACCCTTACCCATCCCCCTCCATGTCTCCTAATTACAGATGTACCTCTCTATCCCCAGATTATACATCTCTCTCAGTCTCTGTACCTCTTCCATAACAGATATTTCTTACTACCTCCCCTCTCTTAACGTCCCTGCCCTCCCTACAATATATGCATCCTCACTTACCTTGTCAATATTCGCTTAGGCCTTTTGTAGCACTAGCAGCTCCCAGTCCGAGGCTGGGAGTCACGGGGCAGAATCAACTTGTCATGGGGGCGGAGCCACTGTTCCCTGCAGCGCCACTTTGTTCAGGAAGCACAAGCTCCACAGACTCCGCCCTCACTATGCTTTTGCATACACAGTATAACCAACAATCAAACTTCTCTGCACAAGCCTATTTAAGGTCCACTCCTACAATCAGATGCAGTAATCAGACACACCTCCAGATGATTATCCCCCAGCCGAGGAAAACCAGGCACATAGAACCCAGACAGGGAACTCACATGCTGCTAGGTTTTACTCCTGCAGTGTGTAACAGTCTGTACCAGCCGTTCTGAGCGATTTCATCTGCTCCCCTCTGTTGTAGTTTACACTTGGTGATTATCATCTCTCATTGTGTCTCTACCCCGTTGGTTACCATCTCCACTGTATTCCATTGGTCAGTGTGTATGTGAGCGTGAGTCAGCCCATCGGACTCCGCTCTCCTGTTAGCGGTGTGCCACATTCCATCTCCTGTCCTATGCGCTCCTCCTGGTACCTGTTCACCTTCTGTGTGTGTCATCTACTAGTTGGTCAGGTGGCTCTCGGAGGCCCTTGTCTGTCATCTGTTCCACATTTGTGGTTACATGCATATCTGTGTGCAAGGGTTTCAGCCTGCATATCTGTGTGCCTAGGCTCCTGTCTGCCTTCTGTGAGCAAGGGCTCGTGTTACCTGTGTTGTGTGCTAGGGTTCTAGACTATGTATCGGTTCCTGTTCAGGTTCCTACACTACAGGTTTTCTTTGGAGGCTATCCCTGGGGGCCGCAACCTATCAGGTGCCAGCAGCCAAGCCTCTCCCCACCATCAGGGGCTCTTGTGAATACCTGTCCCTGGATTAGACTCTGCGACTGGTGAGAACCCTTCCTGGAGACTTTAACTGGGTACATCAGGTTTAAAATGCTGGACACCTCTCTAGAGAAAATACCTGCAGTGCCATGTAAACCTTGGCATCACACCAGCATCACTCGTGGCCTGCAGTTAATAATATGATGTCCAACCAGCCAGGCACTTGGTCAGTAGTTCATAATTACATTAAGTATTACAGTGCACCACAGAACTGCACTGCTTAATTATGCATCCATGATTCACCCCCTTAGTGATGCCTTTGGGCTCAGGCCCCCATGCATGCCTGGGTACAGGTAATTCATATCCCCCCTCATGGCATCCCTGTATATAAATCAATTCATGGTTGTAGTTTCTCTGACTTTTTCTAGTTCATCTGTTCTGTTTGTGGTTACACAGGGATCCGAGTTTTAGCAGTGTGCCAAGTCTGCCTTTGTCATCTATGCTGCTCTCTGTGCTAGAGGCTTCTCAGTATGATCTAATCCTGTGACAATCCTCACCTTAGAATAGCTGATCTCACTACAGCCTGGGCCGGATTGAGGGCCGTGTGGGCCTGTGACTAAAAATTATCAAGGGCTCACACTATATAGTATGCAATGGAGGAAGATGTCAGTCCCTGACATTCATCCTTATGCACTGCAGTGTGTGGGGACCTATTTTCAGATGGAGGCCTGGGGCTGTAGTCCCATTAGCCCCATTGTTAATCTAGCCCTGAGTACAGCCATAAGGCTCACTTAAGCACAGTGATTAATTATGGTGTATGTAGTCTCCACCCAGGCACTGAAAGCAGGATCCTTATCATGGTGGTGCTTAATTTTTAAAAAGCTTGATGTAATAGGCAAGGTAACAGGGAAAAAAATGCTCCTTTGAAAAGCAGACTTAAAAAAAAAAAAAATATTTTTAATGTGGTTTTCACGAGTTGAATTACAATATTAACAGGTTGTAAGCATTAAGAGGCGTAATTAACCAATTACAACTCTGAACAATTAAAATACATAACTAGTAACAGTCTGTTAAACAACAGTTATTTGAGGGGTCTGTAAATGAATTTGAAACCAGTCAATAAACAGTTTTTTCTTTTATAACCAGAGCAAGGAGAATCGTTTTATTTTTGTGTGTGGAGTGGACTATTATTGAGCAAATTGCTAGCTAGGGGGAATTCTCTCTCCAGACATGATGTAGGTGTCAGGATTATTGTGTGTCCAAAGCACTTCAGCATGTCCTATTTGGTGAGAGAAGGTAGCGGGTAGATCATTTTCATGTTTTTGTGTATAAAATAATTGTTTTGTCCTGTAGCTGCACAATTATTGTGCAGCATATATACAAGTTGGAAGTCAAGGATTGCCACCAAATCAATCTAATGCAGGGGACATTTTGGCATTTTAAATATGAAGAATTCAAAAGCTTCCCTTTAAGTGTAATATATTTACTCATCTTTTTAAAAAATAAACAAGCAAAACAGTCAGGGTCTGTAACATTGATACATGTGTTATCTTAAATGAATATACTTTAAAAAAAAATCTATGTTTAATATATAAAAACATACAAAAAATACCACTACACAAGATCAACCGCAATGCAATTGTCACATGCCCTGCTTCTCACACAGAATATAAAAGCCAGCATTGGTAGACTGGCCTGATATTAGCACAGTTACAGGAAATCACAATGATAATTATCAGGCACACTGAAAATCTGGTTGTCACATGACCTGCCATCTGAAAATCATACTAACAGGCTGCAATAGAAGCCAAACCTAGTATCAGGATATAGCAGTTGTATAGTAAGTTCACTTTCAGAAGCTTTGTTCTGAGTACTGTATTTTAGAGTTATTTTAACAACTTTGATCAAATGTATATATATCCCTGTTTTTCTCTCTGTAGCTTTCAGTTGTCAGTGGCTGCATTTTCTGGGCACAGATATGCACAATTAGATGGAATTTCATGTAGGATATGCTGCAGTGTCTTGCCACAGATGTGAGCAATTAGCTGGGTTTTTATGTTTGGATACGCTGCAATTGCTAGGCACAGGTATAAATTTCATGTGGGTAGATTTCATATATTCAAGGCATTTTCTAGGTACTTGTTATTTAAATTCTGTTTTCTGTTATGTAAACAACAGGATTATGCAAAAGTAGAGGTCTGAGTTATGGCAGCCAGTCAGTCTAATATGTCCTTGCAATTCCAGATCAATTGTCAAGAAATTATTGATGTTTGTGGGTTACATATAATGCTCCAATCATTCATTTTTATTCCGAGAGAAGTAGAAATCTATCCCCCGGTTCCGGTGTTGTTTTGGCATGTTTGATGGACCCTTTCCCCTCCGAGATGAAGGCACTCCAGTACCCTGTAATAGAAAAGGCCCAAATTATATGCAAGTTACACAGTAAACATTACCAGAATTTTACTATTGAAGTAAACACTAATGTCATCTGGATATGGCTTAGAAATACTGGAAACTTTAACGTGGATAGGAGGCGATTCCTTCATTTTAAACAAATGTATAGGTGCATAGTCACAGTTAAAAGGCAATAGCACACAGGACAATATATTGCTCATGCTTACAATAATATTGTGTCCTAATAGGAGCCCATAACTGCAGTGATCTTTGCACTGATAAAAATAAAAAAATATTTGGGGCGTTTTTCTAGAGCAAGATACCAAGAAACTGTGTTTAAACAAATATGTACTCAACTATTTCTGTTATAGATATGCTACTACAATATTGCTTTTGTATCTATGATTTACTTCTCTTACTAGTGAACTTAATATTGTAGTCAAAATAAAAAGGTTTGCAAACAATCTCTACATCACCCCATCCACAATGCTGAGACACAGTACAGATTTATCAGAATGAAATTCAGATGATTGGGTAAAACAAGCAGCCTCTTTTTTTTTTTTTTAAATCAGTTTTTGTTGCATTCTGGCAAATCAGGTTTTACTGCATGATAACCAGTCTGATGTATGTAATGTAAGTATATGGCCACCAGTAGGTGCTTAACATATCAGAGTGACTAGTAAATTAGTATTTTACCCAATTTATAAATATACAGAAAACGAAAACCCTCTATGATTACACTAAGAAAAATACATGAAGGATGCATGGTAAAATCCAAGTAATACTACACAGGGACAAATGTAGGATTTGTAAAAGGGGATCCAAACCCCAGTCCATCAGTATGTGTATATGTCTACTATTTTACACTGTTTTCTTTCATATCTGGTGAAAGGCAAAATACAAATGAGGGTAACGTAAGGCTCAAAAAGGAGAGCAGAATTCTTATTGAGGGTGACAGGGCTATGGCAGATCATCTTAACAAGTGTTTCTGTTCAATATTCACAAAAGAAAGAGAGGGGAAGGGTCCACTTTTGAATGGAAAGACCATTAATACAATGGGGGCAATTACTACTACTTTCACTGAAAAGCAGGTATTAAATGAACTTTCAAAACTGAAAGTGGACAAATCAATGGAACCAGATGGGATACATCCGAGGATACTAAAAGAGCTTAGAGGGGTGCTGGCAAAACCATTAACTAAATTATTCAATCAGTCACTAATAACTGGGGTAATTC
>WWET01000408.1:457611-479465 GCA_011038615.1 Limnodynastes dumerilii
TGCTTGGGATAAATATAAGGATATCCTAAATTGTAAACCAAATTGAGGGTAAATAGGGTCTAGGGTCAGTATAGTTTTGAATAAACGGGCAGACTGGATGGGCCATGTGGCTCTTATCTGCCGTCACTTTCTCTGTTTCTATGGCGCTGTTATGCCTTACAAATCAGCTTTATAATTAATAATAATAATAATAATATTCAGATTTATACATGTGCTTCAAATGTATTAAAATTAATTCAACAATGAAGACATCATCACTTAAACCGCATTCACATTGCACCAAAAACCCGGGATAATTCTGGGCAAGCCCTGGCAACCTGGGTTGAGCTGTAGTGTGAAAGGTCTCGGGGTCCTCTGCCCAGGAATTGGACACGGGAGAAGAGAATGGTTATTCCCTTGTCAGACATGGGTAGCCAGTATGAAAGGGGTCTCACCCAAAGAAAACCGATTGGAGGATTTGTTTACTATTTCTATGGCTATGGTAATAGTAAACAAATCCTCGCCAGGAGCCACATGCTGCCCATTACACTATCAGGCCAGTCCCGAGTCCTGGACTTTCCCGGGATAACTCTGCAATATAAAAGGGATCATTCCAGGGTCTGTGACCCTGGGATTATCTGCCACCCCACCAATACCCTGGGATGTAAGATCTGAGATTTTGCCGGGCGGTGATTGTAAGCAGTATAAGACAGGCATAAATTGTAAAGTTTTATACATATTATTAACACTTGTAATAAGACAGCTAGTATTGCAGAGGGACTTACTGGCTTCTGGTTAATGTGTCTACTCCACTCTGGTGCCATGACAATTGGAAGCGGGTAAGTCTCCCCAAGCGTTACATTAGCATGTGCTAGTGAGGCACTGCTCAGTGCCCAGGGTGTATGTACATCCCCCCCTTTTATCTGCTGCAGTTCAGGAACCCAAAGGCGAATGTAATCTCCCTTTAATAGAAAGAATGAATTAAAATACATGAAGCCTGCATAATAAAAGGATAGCTGAAGAAAGAAACATTAATGAAAAATAGAGTTAATTCATTAAAACAGTTCTGTAAGTCCTGAATTTTGCATAGTATTGCAATGTTGGTTGACAGCAAACTTAAACCAGTTATAATAAAAATAATAAATAATAGCAATAATAATAATAATAATAATAATAATAATAATAAATCCGTATGTTATTCACTTCTGTTTTTGGAGATGTGTTGGACAGAACATTTTATGTCCAGCAGATAACTACCTGTCATGCCAGGGCAGTAACACAAAGGAATTTATTGCCCTGAAATACATACATTTCCATCATAATCCAGCCCTTGTTTAATCATGTTGAACTTTCTGTTTTCTCTCGGATCATTCCCAACTCCAGCGCTGTACAACCAGTTACCATAATTACTGCAAACATCATAATCTACCTAGAAACACAGGAGGCAAAACTTTCATTCATGCATACAGTGGTTCTCACTGGAAACAGTATATATATAGCAGTCATTTAACTAGTTCGCCATAGCATTTCATATGCAATACACTGTTATTTGTATTTTTGCTTAAATTTAACAACTAGCTTTAATCTGGTATGTAAAAATGAATATGATGTTGCAAAAAAGTTAAAGCAAAAACAAATCTGCTCAAAAAAGAAGGTGTTGATTCCGCACATGAATTTCGGGCTGTTATATCACATATTTTCATTGTCACGTTGTGCCAGAAGGGAAAATTGTATACATAGCTTAATATGTTAATGTTAGTTGCAAACAAAGCAGGGGATAGAGAGGTAATGCACCTTTTAGCTTTCAATATTGTGCCTAGGACACGCAAGTATATAAGAGTATACACTGTTTTATAGCACCCCTCTGTACAGGTTATGGAGCTTTCTGTAATATTTGCCCCACTGTAAATGAAGAGAGAGATAAACTAATATAACAAATCAAATGACAGACACAAAAGTTCTATTAGGAAATAAATAGTATTGTAGTGGGCAAAAGGTAAACCGAATGGTCATCTTGCTTCAGAGGAACTAGGTAACGTTTTATTAGTAACTTAAATGGTTCACAGGGACAATATCTGATTATAAAGAACTGCGTGCATGTATCTCTTAAAACAAACATAAAAGTATGACTAAAATATATAGTACCTACTTACACAATACAAAAAACTAAAGATGTTCTATATGTACAGAAAAGGTATAAAGTGATTAATGACAGACACACACAGCACAGTTTTAGTTGACTTGAGGTTTTTTTTTTAAATAAAATATGAACATGAATATATAACCTCCCTTTTCATAAAATGAAAATGACCAAGATGTAACATTTGTAGACAGATTTTAAGTGGCTCTAAATGTAAAGATTTAAATATAAGAAAATAAAATTGTGTGTCCTATCTCTACCTCTGTCAACGCCCAAACTAAATATCGAGTAATCCAGACTTATAACTGGATCGTTAGCTTTGTATCAAACTGTTTCAGATTTATGCTAAATGTGAATAAATTATGTAGAATACATTTTCTATTTTTATTTAGTTATTTTTAATAAACTTTTTAATGGAGTAATAATGGGCCGTATTCACACCTAAGAGAGAGTTAGATCCACACCTAACTCACCCGTTCTGCCCCTAACCTGCTCCTGTTTTTAGGTACCTTATGGAACTTACGAGTGCTATAGGGCTACCTTATCTTACCGTGCGGAGTTTCCTTCTTAAGAAGAAAGCTATGCATGGACATTGCCTCTCCCCCCCGGCTAATCTAAATCCCTCCCCCCTCACACTTCTACCTAATCACTCCCCGAGGTGGCTTAAAGCCGCCTTTTCTAACTAAACTACTCCGTGTGGTCTATAAAGACCCCAATCTATGTGTCTAATTGGTACGTAGATTGCGTAAATGACTGACTACACATGTGTAGTAGGTCATTTTACAATACTCCACCCCTAAGAAGCAGAAGCTTCTTAGGTGTGAATACAGCCCAATGTCATATGACAGAGATAATCGAATACAAAACAATGGGTACAAATATATCAGTTCAGCATAGCAATAACTAGACATAGCTATAGGCATAGTGGGCTGGATCCAGACTTAAGTAAGTGCTTGAACTTTGTTACTCCTGGGCTAAACCATGGTGATTGCAGGGGAGTCATATTTCATCTGTTGCAAACAGTATTAGAGTTGAGAGGTGATGTTTCCTATCCCAAGTCTAAATAAGTGTGATAGTAAAGCTGGTCAGTATCTGTGTGCAGTAACCAATTCAAAGATTTTTCCCTGCATGCAAAGTATACAATTAACTTGACTCCCCCTGCAATCAACATGGTTTAGCCCAGGAGTAACTAAGTTCAAGCACTTATTTAGGTCTAGATCCAGCTCAGTATATCCAGCAAGTATATGAAACTTTGTCTGACGTGGAGTGAAACATTGCATAAAATTCTATATTTAAAATAGAAAAAAATGCTCTATTAAGCACATTAGACAGTAATTACAGCTATATTGAGTAGGACAGCATTTATCCCACAAATGGTCTCCGAGTCTCAGACAAACACAGGAAACAAAAGAAAGAGACATCAGTTTGTCCCCAGTGACACGTTGGAGTTGCTGCCCCAGAACCTTATTGAGATGGACGGGGACAAGATATGTCTCTTAACCTTCAAATGTTCCCTCTGTCTCTTTGTGGTTGAGACCCAATTCCACATATGGGCCCGTATTCAGAGTACCGGACTTATAACATATACATCCGGTGTTTAGCGATTTTTAACTACTGCGCATTTTTTTTAACGTAATCTACGTATCTTTTTCTTACGTAGATTGCGTAAATGTGGTCTGTAAGACCACATTTACGCAATCTACGTAAGGAAAAGATATACATAGAGAACGTAAAAAATGTACTACACATGCGCAGTAGGATAAACGAGATATGTAGATTACATTAAAAAATTACTACGCATGCGCAGTAGTAAAAATCGCTAAACACCGGATGTATATGTTATAGGTCCAGTACTCTGAATATGGGCCATTATCCCACTGATACAGGGTGCCCTCCCTAATACATTGCTTTCTCCCTATGTATCCAGAACACGGTTGGCGCTCCCAGGCTGAAGTGGGCTCCTTTATGTATATTTGGTGGGAATGTCCACGCCTCTCTGCCCAGGAAGTGAAGACGACGGCGTGAAAAGTAATAAACTCCGAAGTCCCCCAGGGCCCTGAGTTCTAGCTCTTATCATATTCTACCATTCTAATAAAGACCAATAAAATTTCCCTCCTTAAACATTTGAATATTGCAGCGAAAGCTGTAATCCCCATAATATGGAAATCAACCATTCCCCCCGCCCTGAGGAACTGGTTTTAGAGAGCAAACCTCTGGATGACGACCTCAGGACAAAATTCAGAACACCAAGCTACTTGGTTTTATTGACTCGAATTTCAATGCACTACTCCTCGTCCTCCTCATACCTATGATAACGCCCCTCTCTATATCGGCCCACCACGACTTAATAGACCTGACTTACTTGAGCCCTCTACTCCGACATTCCAATACGAGCTGCTGTCACCAAGCTTCAAACCATGATAACATCAACAACACCAGCTGCCCCCTTCTTTCCTGTTTATCACCTATTTTAGTCTATTCTAACCCTATCAGTAAAGACAAAACCTCTCTTTAGAACTTCAATAAAGAAACCTTCAACACCACTTGTACTTTGTAAGACCCCTCAGCATACTAAGTTATTTAAGTTAATAACAATTTACCATTGTGACAATTTACTACTTATTGTAATGGTGTCAACTTACTAGTTGATGTTTTGTTCTCCTATGAAAACCAAAATAAAGAATTTATAACACGCCGGAGTGGCAACAAGAATCTCGTCTCGTACCAAGTAGTAGTGCGAAAACAGATATGAATTTGGTTTTGGAGTTGGGCGAATAATGTGTTCATATATCCAAATTTCCTATTTTTAATGTAATCTATAAAAAGAACCAAGACACAAAAGCAGTGTCTGAGATCCCCTTCCCTTGTTAGTCATGAGAAATGAGTTTGTGCAAAGACATTTATTATGTATAAGCATAGGCAGTAGTAAAGTCATGCAATACACTAAAATAAATCTCTGTTCCTACCAGCAAATATTCAAACCATTCAGCACCCATTCTCCAATCAATTCCAAGGTCCTTGGTAAGGAAACTGGCCACATTCTGACGCCCTCGGTTTGACATAAAACCAGTCATTGCCAGTTCACGCATGTTGGCATCAACAAAAGGAACTCCAGTACGGCCTTCTATAATGACAATTAGGACGTGACCATTGTCAGACACAATACCATTCCAAAACAATGCATGCTTTTTATCATTTGTACATGAAGGAAAAGCTAGATGAGATGTACAGACCTTTCCAGGCATCAAATAGCTTTGGATCTTTCTTCCACGGAACCTCTTTATCCTGAAGACCTAAATATATGAAGAGATCAGCAGAAGATGCCTTGAAATTATTAACATAAACAAATAACAATTCAACAGTCAATCATCTATAAATCCATGATAATGTAATTCCATATATAAAGCCTGGCCTGGGAGATTTAGATTCCAGTCAATGCATTGACATTCAAGAGATTACAGTTCATCCATTTATGATGAACCGCGGTGGTAATCAAGAGTCCTTTCTAAACACACTCAAGATCTACAACCCAGTTTAGCCAAGCAGCAGATGTTATCACAACACATAAAGAATGAAGAAAAATAGGTATTCCTTTCCTCCTCTTCTCGGTAGATCCTGAGCAGGCTTCCAAACACCATATATTGCGGTTACCAAGAGTTTGCAAATACACCAAAACACAGCATACCTCTAAGAAAGAATATTCTTCTCCCATACTTCAGAGCTACAAAACGGAAGTAATCTCGCCATAAAAGCTCAAAGATCACCCTAGAAAGATATAAAACACTGGTTTACAACAAACAAAAAATAAATAAAATGTGGGTCCCCAAATTTCCTTGCAAATAGTAATTTTTCCACATGCAACCTATCAGATTCTAGCTAATATTTTCTAATATGTAATAGGAAAAATAAGAGCTAGAATCTGATAGGTTGCTATGGGCAGCATCTCCACTTTTCCTTTCCCACAACTTAGTAAATCTGGCCCTAAGGGTCTGATCCTGCCCTGAATGAACGCATTATTTTCCACTGAACATTCCGTTACATGTGCTCCCAAACGCAAGCCACTGTATAACTGACAGCATTCTGAAGAGGTTGAAAGTGTGGAGGAACACAGTAGTAAGGGAACCAGATCAAGACCTGAATGCAGACATAAGTACACACAGTTTACGGTTTACACCAGCCAAGTCCAGGGGTCTTCTGTCGCCTGCTAACAACGATCATTGGATTAAAAATTATAAATTATGTTCTTAAAAAAATGTTATTTCATTCACGACTCCTCTTTTAGTGCATTCACATTGCCAATGAAGTGCTTGCAAAAAGCATAACTGTTATTTTCACTATGCATTACAGTGAAGTGCATTGGATTGCTAGGGAAAGCATGCTTCTCTGGATATCATACTGTCCTATTGTTTGCTTCTGATTTACAGAATGCAGGATGTGTGCAATTTTGTGTTTGGGTCTAGATGAGCCCCATAAACTCATAAACCTGTATTTTTACATAAGTAATCTGTACTCCGATAAATTGTGACAACCACTATTCACCACTAGACCTAAACAATCTCTCATTATAATGAGAACACCTTTAATACCACAGTCACAGGAAACAAAGCAGGAGAAGGACATTGCTCACCAGTATGTACTCTGATTTGCAGTTCGTTCTTGCTCATATTTGCGTATCTGTTCAAATATATACCTGGGGGATATACAGCCCAGTGCAAGCCTGGAATAAAGTAGGACATGGATGACAAATGTAAATAAGGATCTATAAATAGCTTAACTTTTTCTGTTAAAAGAAAAAAAAAAGTTATATATCTATATATTTTTTTTCTTTTAACAGAATAACCTCATTGAAACAGCTGCTCAAATATATATTTTTAGAAATAACCTTTTAGAACACAACACAATTTTTTTTTTTACCAGAATATGTCCAGATTCAGACTCATACCAAGTGTCCGTTTAAGGATAGCCGTGCTATTTACCAATCACAATGGATTATATTTTTTAAGGTAGGTTCCCTTCATCGCTCACATGGATGCATGGATGGACGCAGCACAGTAGCAAGTCTGGATCTGGATCCAGTCATTCTTAGCTTGTCCTAATACTTTGAATTACATCTAAACATTATGGTCGCTATAGCAAGGTGTGCGACAGGGGGCGGCCGCCCAGAGCGCAAATCTTAAGGAGGCACCAGTAAGTTACTATTTATGGTTAAATTGGCTTGGAATTCAAGGTGAGGGGGCACCGTTTTTTTGTTTTTACCCCTGGCGCTAAAATATCTAGTTATGGCTCTGGCTATAGCACTAATAAACCATTTGAAACTTACCATGGTGCAAATTTGGTGGAATAATCCACTCCTATAAGTCCATTCCGAGTATCTTTATAAGAAGCAACAAGATTCTATAGAAAAAGAAAAAAAAATATAAATATATATATTTTTTTTTTAACATAATAAGAAAATAAAGAGAAGGTAGCATCAATTGCATAATAAAACGAACATTTCAAGGGGTCTTTAAAATGGCATAAAAGAAATTAGCACGAAGGGCCATATTTACTACACGGCAGTTGTAACCTGTATTTACAAGCTAGGACAGTGCCACGCTGTCACAGCTTATAAACACAGGCCACGGCTGTGATAACACTTGTTATCACTTGGAAATGTTTTTTTTGTTTTTTTTTTTATTCCAGTACATTTAAATGCAGAAACAATAATCTTTTAACAAATATTTCAATTATCAGATGACAAATTTAGTGTAGCATAAAGTTCTTAATTTCATGATTTTCAAAAAATAAGAAGAACAATGATTAAAAAATGAAGTCTTCTATAAAGCAAAGCCACTATAAAGAATGAATTTCTCCATTACTGTCATGATTTTCTCTTGGCCCTTTGATAGTAACATTTTAATTGTTGTGAATAAGAGCTATGTTTTCATCCAATTAAAAAGCGGCCGCTTTTTTTTTCTCTCTGGATCTCATCCTTGGACTTCACATTTGAAATGTGGTTTTAAATTGAAGCAAGAAACCGCACAAAAGTAAATACAGTGATTTGGGACACAAAATCGATGGAAAAACACAGCGCTATTTGGTGGTTTGAAACCGCTACACATCACAATCCTTAGTAAATTTAGTAAGAGGTAGACTATAGTCTTAAAATATGGAATGCTGTGGATTTTACAGAAAAAAAAACCTCTAGGGACATAGCATGTATAGTAAACATAACTCATGTAAATGTAAACAGAGTCACTTTGGTTACAGGTAAACCTTTGTTTAAAGTCTCCAAACAGTGCAATCACCCAGACCATTTGAAGACTTGCGGCTAGATTTACTAAACTGCTGAAAAGGGAAAGTGGAGATGTTGCCCACAGCAACCAATCAAATTCTAGCTTTCTTTCCTGTTACATACGAGAGAATATCAGCTAGAATTCGATTGGTTGCTATGGGCAACATCTCCACTTTTTCACTGTTTAGTAAATCTAGCCCTAGGACTATTATGTCACCTAGTCATTATAATCAACCTACTATCTCTTTAACATCTGTGAGACTGGTCCTATGAATAAGTAGAATAAGTAGATAGATTCAGATTATAAATACCCAGTTAGTTGCCCTATCTACTACCGGTTGCAATCTCCGGTTAGAAAGCCTGGCTTCCGAAAAAGGGATATTCGAAAGTTACTTTTCGAATGTCCCTTTTCCCGATACTTACACTTTTTGAAATTTTTTTTATGAATGAGTATGCTCTTCGATGCGGGGAAGGGAGTGTTAGGGTCAGGCTGCGGGGAAGGGAAGTTTAGGGTCAGGCTGCGGGGAAGGGAAGTTTAGGGTCAGGCTGTGGGAGATGGTGGGTTAGGGTCAGGCTGCAGGGAAGGGAGGGTTAGGGTCAGGCTGCAGGGAAGGGAGGGCTAGTGTCAGGCTGCGGAGAAGGGAAGGTTAGGGTAATGAGAGGGGAGAGTTAGGGTTAGAATTAGGGGAAGTGTTGGGGGGACTTTTTTTTTACCTTACAAAGCACCGAAAGTTCGGTGCTCCGTGGATCGATTGCTATACCTCATCGAGGCATATGCAATCGAAATCCCAGCCAATTTTGAACGGAAACGGCCCTATCGAAATAGGGTGGTTCTAAGCGGGGACCCACACCCGACTCAAGGTAGGATATAACAGACATTATGGACCAATGTTCATAAAACTAGCTCCTAATATATATATATATAGACTATCAGAAAATTGAAAGAACGATTGGCCCTACATCGGTCATCTGTTAAACAGATTCTTGGTGGTAAACCTGCGGACCAACCAGTGGCACAACACTGTTAACAGATGGGACACTCTCTTAGTGACTTTAAATGGATGGTCATTAATATGATCTCACCCAACCCCTAGAGGAGGGGATCGTGATTCCATGCTCCTCCAACACGAATGTATATGGATCCATAGACTGAATTCACTTGCCCCTAATGGGCTTAATGAACAATTCTCCCTTTCTTGCTTTTTATAATTATGCCTTTATCAATTATTCTGTACATAGTTTATTAGTTCCAGCCTAATTATATCAGCTTATGGTGTACATAGCTTTATTCTTCTCATGCACTATATAGTCTATCTTGTAAGTGCTCTAATTGTGTAGAATTTCCCGTTTTTATGGCTTTAATATGTCTCCCTATTGTTGTTTTTATATGTCTGTCTCACAACTCCCTTTTGTGTTTCACGCTAGTATGTTTACGTTGGTTGTTATGCCCACCAGCCGATGAATGACAGGGTACCGCCGGCGACGCCCCCACACTGCTGGAGATCTTACAGGAAGTCTCCCCCGGCATGTTCCCGCTCTGAGGCACGGTGCTGGCGCTACCTTGGTGGGGGTAAGCGTTTGTTTACTTAATTTATTCTATAAATATCCCTGTTTGAGGCTGTATGTGTGTGTTTATGTCTTGCTCTAATGTTTCCCTGATGAAAATTGGCTTGCCCGATTGAAACGTCGGATCTCTGCTTGGCACACCTGCCAACATAAGGTATTAGTATCGCTATCCCTATAGTCACAACAACTTCAGAAATAGTTCTAATAATCTGCCATCCAAATTAACAGAAGAACAGGATTGCATCATGTCCGAAACAAATGTGCAAAACCTGCCAATATCGTGAGAAGTTTCTTTCAGTTCTCCTATGTTGTGTGAGAAAAGCTAAAAGCGGAATAGTAATTACTTTCACTACTGGCAATTATAATGAAACACTTGTGTTTCCATAACTTACCGTATCCCAGAAGTAATGCTGCAGTCTCTGTAAGGCCTGACTTTCACCCCCACTGCAGGGAAATGCAGTTCTTGGGTCAGTTAAAGGGTCTGCCAGGAATGAAGAACAGTCAGTAAGCAAAGCCACTACAGCCTTAAAACTGTTTCCAGGTTCTTTATAGAGTAGTGTGCACCATGTATCAACCTGAAAGCATTCATACATCTCATGTAATTTAGGTGTGGTTGTGGAAATAACTTTGCACCGAAGAACTTCGTATTTAAAAGCAAAACAATACAACTTGGACAACTTGTTTTCGAAACTTTATGACTGTCTGATGAAACCTGAGAAATGCGTAAAAAAGAACTTTTTTATCCCGCACACAATGTCCCTATTACTTCTTTAGTTGATACTGGACGATATATATATATATCTATTTCCTTCCACCGAGTGAGCAGCTGCTATTCGGTCCAATAATTAACAAGATCAGACAGAGAGATTCCCCCCTACAGAGAGGAGGAGAAATCACAAGTAGAGAACTACTGTTTGAAAATACTGCCTCCTACACGATACTCGGAAAAAAAAACGAGCAACACTGCCCCACATCCCCGAGACTGAACAACAAGTGTATGAGTTGTAACTTTATCTACAGTAGTTTTCTAGCCTAATTAGACTTTACTTTTTAAAGGGGTCGTAATTTTTTTGTATACACACCAGTGTTGTGTCGGATTAATTAAGTATTTTAAATGTAATTTTCATGTGTATTTAGCTGTATTTATTATTAAATTGTTTATAATTTACTATAAACTCTATTGGGTTATAACCGAAGCGCATTCCCTTTTTCTTTGTATATTTGTGTTTTAGAAAGGGGTGATCAGCAATAATGTGCTCACCTTGCTGCTCAAAATCGTCTGAAGTTGGGACAGATCCCTCTTCCAGGCCTCCTGGCAATGACTTAAGCTTCTCCGGCATCTGAAACGTTGGGCGAACTTTACATTGTGTCTCTACCATTTTTCTGAACTGTGTGTAAACATCAGGTAAACTGTAAGACACGAAGAGAAAGCCTCAAGGGCTTAAGATTAACAAGACAAACACTAAAGGAAACAAACTTCATATAGTAGTGGCACTGGGCCTGATCCTCAACAACGTCCGGCTTCCACACACGGCCGTAATTTGCTGATAGGTAGCTACTACGCATGCGTAGTAACTATTGTACGTAATCTATGTATCGGTGCGTAGATTGCGTATATGCAGTCTTTAATATAGCATATGTTAGTATATGCTGTAGATTTCTCTCGTCTTATTTCTTGATGCATTCTTTCCAACAGAGTAACATGGAGATGATTTATCATTTCTCATTTATGAGGGCATAACCAGGTACACATTTGCTTTTTGGTATCAATGGCTGGTAGCAAGCTCAAGAATATCGATACACAGGAGGTCATGCAATTAATATAGATATAAGCAACTTTTGAGAAAGGGCGTAGCCCGAAACGCGTCAAATGACTTTGGAAGGAGAAGGCACCACCACACCAAGTTCTTTCCCCCGATGCTCAGTGTGGAGAATCAACTACTAGGACTGCCTGCAGTGGTTTTGGACGTCCCGGAGGCGCTTAGTATGGACCATCTGATCGAATCTCACTGACTCTAGGATAAGGAGTTCTTTTTGTTCTGTTGGTGAACTTTGGACCCTATATGTTTACGTGGTGTTTACTTTATTGTAGAACATAATCAGTAAATATATATTTTATGCCAGTGTTCCCCAACCTCGGTCTTCAGGGACCACTAACAGTGCATGTTTTCCAGGTCTCACTGCTGGAGCACAGGTGTGTTCATTACTGTCACATTTTAAAAGCTCCACAGGTGCTGCTCATTATATCACTTGTGATTCTTTAAGGAAACCTAGAAAATATGGACTGTTAGTGGTCCCTGAGGACTGAGGTTGGGGAACACTGTTTTATGCAACCTACTGTAGCGTCCTTTACTTGGTATAAGAGTTATATACTAAACCTGGTATCGGTTCCTATCTACTTCATGTTAATAAGTGGATACTTAATTCTGTTTCTTTTTTCTTATATGTGTTGGATGCCCATAAGAACATATTTAAGGATAAAGCATTTTTTTTCACCCGTAAGCCGCTTTGATATTTTATTCTCGTTTATTATATAATTTTATTCCCACTTATATTTATTTATTTTATATGTGATTGCAAATTCCACACCCACAGCGCTTTCCTCCACCTCAAATTACTTCAATTGTTTTATGCTATTTAAGGTTGGGACCCTTTTGATGTTGAGGGCTGCTGCAGTGGATAAGTTGGTGATTTTAAAGTGATATACCCCTGTTTTTCTATAGATATAAGTTAGGGAGCATATTTTTGTAGGTAGATAAAGTTGGTTACAGTATAGTTCTCAAAGAATGAGCATAACAGGGGTGCCCTGATTATTTCTGCCATACATTACCATTTACCTGGAGATGTGTCTGAATGGAAGATCCTCGCGGTGATACAATGTGGATCCCCAAAAGGTTTGAAATTTGACCCCATGCCTGGAGCAGACTTGTTTTATTGATGTCTCAACATCAAGTTCTTCTTTTGTTGCCTGAATCAATTAAAACATAAAAAAAATAAAAATGATCTTCAATGACTGCATGTTCCAAAAAGTCTTTACTGAAACAGTTTTTCTGTTGTGTATGTTAGCCGGTCAAATGAATGTAATGGTTCTCTGCATAAACTGATTTGCGTGTTTTGTATTAATCTTTGTAAACAATGCCTATTGCTGTTTATGCTGCACCTATGGATTCCATTATAGAACAAAAGATTTCCAAGATGTTTCATTATAAGCCTCATAGGTTTTAATGTTGCTGTGTAATTTCTATTTTTGCTCAGGTTACTCAGATGGGTGATATAGAGAGTGATGTCACATACATCTGCTTATTATTAATATAAGGCTTAAAAGTATATTTATCAATATATCTAAAGGGAGAGGAAGTCCTGGGACATGTAAAGTGAATGAAAGACTAGCAAACTGCATTATATGCTAGAAACAATCTGTGGCAAATGGCCATTTATTTGATGATAAACTGTTCTTACTTTGTAATACTCATCTTGGGACAACACATTGGCAGCAGAAGGACATTTCCCCACAATCTCTTTTCTCTTGTGTAAGTTTCCTGACAAGTAACATCAGCCTATGCTCAGTTCCATATAGAAGGAGCTATGACATGTAACACCTGGAAGGGGCCGGCCCTTTACATGTCTAGTCACCGCCAGACATGTGGGGATAGGCATGGTAATAAAGGGCCCCTGGCTGACGCAGATCCGTGTGGAGAAGTTAAGGGCTGTGGGTCGCCACTGCAAACAGCCCTTTTTTGAAAGGTCTGTTCTCTCCTTGCCAGTTCCGAACTGGCTGGGAAATCTATTGCTTTTGCCTTAAGGAGGCAAAGAAATCGATCCCCGCAAGAAAAAAAAAAAAGACACTGGTTCGAATGGCAAGTATAAATTTAACCCCAACCCTTACCTTAATCCTTACCCTAACCCTCCCCTCCCATTCCCCTATCCACCATAGCCTTACCCTAAGACTCCCTTCCCCATAACCTAGCCCTAAGACTCCTCCCCCCACAAAACCCAACACTAAGACACCCCTTCCCGCAGCTTGACCCTAACCCTCCCCCCTCCACTACTGTAACCCTAACCATCCACTTCCACTGCCGTAACCCTAACCCTCTCCTTTCATTACCCTAACTCTAACCCTCCCTTTCCCGCTGCCTAACCCTAAAACTCCCCAGAGAGTGTTACTCATCTCTCAGACCAGTACAGAGGGTCTGCGATGGAGTTTCCGAAAAAGAATGGGTAAGTATGTCTATCGGGCCAATCGGCATACTTACCCATTCTAAAAAAATTTGGAAAAATACCTACCTTTTTCAAATAGAGACAGACGAAAATTTGCGTTCACTTGTCTCTACTTCTAAAAGACCCCATTTGCAGTGGCAACTCCCACCGGTCTACCACATAGTCTTCATTTACAAGAAAATAATAACTTTGGCTGTCCACATGTTGCACGTACTTCCTCTTGTAGAGCGACCGCTGACACTGGACCCACTTTCTTGATTAGATCATCGATGACATCTTCTGGATTACCTCTCCTCAATAACAGATTGCTATGTGAATACAATGCCAAAGAAGAGGAGCAATCAGAAATACGTACTTTAAGTATGGTTTATATACTGTACAGTAAATTAAGTATTTGAACTGTAGTCATACCTTCCTTTTTTCTTCAGTGTGTTCCTTAAGTCTTGCACACTTTCGAGAAGGAATTTTAAACGATGAGGTCCAGTCTTGGGGAAATTGTAATAATGAGTTCCCAAATAGTGTCTTGGATCAAAGCAATACAGAGGAATGATGTGATCTGCATTTCTGTGAGCCCACAGCAGCACCTACAACAATCAGGAAGGAATTATAACATTCATACAACATTTTTTCACTTTAAATGCCAGTATGTTTGGATGCCGAGTCTATACTGGCTGATAACTCTATTGGCTCCTCCCTCTGGATATCAGTTATTCACACACAGCAGGCTTTGGGGAGCGTAAACAATGATGAGTTGAACACATCATGGACACAGCCACCATACGATCAGAGGGCAGTACAGAACGTTAAAATGTTGGATATAAGTGTAAGCAAGTTCTGCACGATGTTGAGTTGAAAAATAAGCAAATGTAACACATCCAAGGGCCATATTTACTAAGCTGCGGGTTTGGAAAAGTGTAGATGTTGCCCATAGCAACCAATCAGATTTTAGCTGACTCTCTAGTATGTAAATAGAAAGCGAGAGCTAGAATCTGATTTGTTGCTATAGGCAACATCTCCACTTTTCCAAACCTGCAGCTTAGTAAATCTGGCCCCAAGTGTATTGACTTGCACCTGCCAAGCTCTGGTGCTAAGTATGTACGCACAAGTTATGACTGCTGGGCGACATTTACAAAAACGTAGGCAATGCTCATCGCTCCAAGCCAATTGTATATGTAATCTAAACACATACTTTTACCAAAATAAATACACTCTTTAAAAGCATTGTCACCCACACTGCTTGAAGCAATCAATACCACACTAAAAGGCATATAAGAGATAATCTTGCATAAAGTATAATACAGTCAGATTCACTTTAGCCAAGTGTACCATTTCTGCTCTGCACCACACACACCCTTAAAAAAAAAAGGAGTAAATTTGCTCTATTAATATATGCAATGAGAATATTTAAGACCTAATCGTTTAATCCTTTTATTTCTAGCTTTCTTTACACATGCACACAAATGCTCATTGATAAACAGATAAGATACCACATGAGTAACATAACACTGTGTGAGTGTGACTCCTCCTCTCTTACACAACCTGCGTTGCATCGTTGTATAATCCTCCACAGCGGCTCTTATATAAACAAATCTCTGCTCCACCATTTCAGATAGAGGACTTCCCTGGACATGTGTATAGTCCAGTATATTTTTCTTTCTTTAAGTAATATGGAAACAACATGGAGGGGATTTGAATTTGGGAGAGAAACTCCAAGAACACGTGTGTATGAATTGTACAGCATCACGTTGTTATAGTCACCAGCTGTCCATACCTCATTGTCATGAAACCTCAGATCGTTCCTTAACAGACAAATAATAACTTTAGCCGGGTTACTCATGGCGATCCCCCGTCAGTATTGCAGGCAGCAGATGGAGAAAGCAGCAGTCAATGGTCACACCCACTAACATGACGGGGCCGAGAGGCTGCCTCCCTATGAATAGCTGCAGCCAGCAGGGTGATCCTAGTGACGTTAAGCTCGTTTTGGTGACTTGGGGAATCTACGGTATTTGAGAGGTGCTGCATCCATCCCAGATAGAGGTTACACAAGTACATTACTTTTTCTTTTCTAGCTTGCTTTGCTTAGGCTTAAGAAAATTACATTCCTACTTCTATTGCTTTAACTTTCAAACACGTTCCCAGATCTTTCCTGCTATAATTATTAAACAATACGGCCATAGTTTTATTTAATTTTTCGTTTTCATTGTTACTTACAAAGGTTCATTTACTAACTTTATTTTCATGTGATGCTTGTTTTCATGTAAGAATGGGCATTATTGCATGAAAATGAAGTTTTTCATAGCAATCTATGTACATATCAGTGGTCTGCACCGGCCCGTTCTTTTCAGAACATGCTGGCACTTCATTATATTTAATAAATAGTTTTACACTCCACTCTCGGCGTAAATATTACGCTATTTTAGGATTATGTTATAAAGGTTATTCCAGCGATCTCCCCATATTCCCCCCCCCAATACCTGTTATTAGGGAGAGGCAGTGGCGTAGCTACAGAGGTCGCAACGGTCGCACTTGCGATCGGGCCCCTGAGCTAGGGGGGCCCAAACACAGGCCCCTCCCCGCCACTCACCAATAGTGTCACGCTCATTCTGAGTCCAGCGAGCAGTGTGCTGCCCACCGCAGTGTGAATCAGAGCGCACACCGGAAGCTGTCACCCTGCAGCGCACCAGCCTATCACTCGCCTGTCTTCAGTGGACCTGATCATACAGGCTGTTTGAGGCGCGCTGCGCTCCACTACCCCTCCCACCTTACAGATAAGAGGGTTCGGTTTTCATAAAACCGACCCCACCCATAAAATCCGAGTAGCGAGCAAGTCTGGCTCGGTACTCGGGTGTCGGATCTCGCGAGAAATTTGATGTTTTTGGAAATCAGTATGGTATATATATATTTAGAAGGAGCACTTTACAATAGATTGATTACCACCAAGCTGACCTTTTGCACCGGGGCCATGAACCTTTAGCTACGCCCCTGGCCGAGGGGTAATCTGCTAGTAACAGAAAGAACGTTCTTCCACCCTGCATATCTGGAGACATAGCAGTGTAGAGTGTGCTGCTTTGTGCCCATACGCCACTGGCCGTTTTACTGCAGATTGAACGTAGCAAACCGTCCGTTACAGTCCGCCAGTGCGGCGAGCAGGACGAGCTCCCATAAGTATTATGTATGTGTCCCGCGTAAAATGGGACTGGCGCACAATGAAGAATCGGATGTAGGGGCTTCACCAATCCTTTACAGTACGATTAACAGAGCGTCCCGATCCTAACATGTGTACACTAGGCCTTCCCGTCCCATCATCGGAGACCATCACAGCATGGAACACAGCATCGACTGGACTGCTATTTTTTATTTTTTTTTAACTCAAATTTTTATTCAAGAATAAAAGCAGAATACAATGGTAAGGTGTACATTGTATATACATGAGTTGAAATACAGTTGAGCGTAAATGGACAATCATTACAGAGTAATCTTAATAATACCTGAATAGTATGTTTTTATGGTAATCAGGGCCGGATTAAGGTCTGTGGGGGCCCCTGGGCAACTAAATCATGGGGGGCCCCTGCTTCAAATTAACATACAGAAAAATTGCCCTCCTATTTTTTTGCATCTAGTTAGCCTTATTGCCCCATTTTATGTGTATCCAGTCAGCCTTATAGCCCCTCCTGTATCCAGTCAGGTTTATACCCCCTCCTTCTGTGTATTGAACCAGCCTTATACCCCCTCCTTCTGTGTACAACCAATCTTATTGACCCCTCTTTGTATCCAGTCAATCTGATTGCCACCTTTATGTGTTTCTAGCCAGCCATATTGCCCCCCCTTTTTGTGTCCATTCAGCTTTATTGCCCATCCTTTTATTTCCAGAACACTATTGCCACCCCTTTGTGTCCACCCAGCCCTTGTGCCCCTCTCTGTTTAAATCCCCATTCCACTTTCTTTAAAAACTTCACAATAAACTTACCTTTGCTGCCTCTCCTCCGGCTCTGTCCTCCGCGGTGCGCGCTCTGAAGAATTGTGACGCTCATGTGATCTTAGGTCACGTGGAGCCTTGTAAACAGAGCAGTGGCTGTGTATAGCGCAGCCAGCTCTGTACAGGCTGGGGACAGGAGCACTACGTGAATGCTCCGCCCCCTTGCTCCCCGGCTACAGTGACAGAGGATGGAAGTCAGTGATTGACATCCTCCTCTTAAGCACACCATCGCAGCTGCCGGAATATGACGGCGGCTGCAATACACTGTGCTTAAGAGGAGGATGTTAATCACTGACATCCATCCTCTTTCACAACAATTTGTGGGGGCCCTTTGTGTGTGGGGGCCCCGGGACGACCGCCCCGATTGCCCCATGGATAATCCGGCCCTGATGGTAATAAAAAGAAAAGAAAGGGGGGGGATTAGGGGGGGTGGGTTGCTTGGTTGGGTGTTAGGTGGGGAAGAGGGAGAAGTCTCATTGGACAGGAGGTTACGCAAGGTAAAATACCTTGTGGTTGTCGTTGCTGCATTAACCAAGGTGACCATATTAGCAAGAATTTATCTTCCTTTTTGTGCAGATAGTGGGTGATCCGTGTCATATGGGCCACATGCCAGATTGATTTACACAAAGCCGACATTGGGGGAGAATCAGTTTGCTTCCAAAATTTAGCTACCAAACATCTTGCTGCAGCTAGCACATGACTAGCTAATTTTCGGGATGGTTTATTTAAATCTTCAATGGGATAACAGAGCAGAAACACCCATGGATCTTTGATAACTGGATGGGAAATCAGAGATGATATCAGAGACGCCTCTATCCCAGAATTGCACAATTTTGGGGCATGTGCAGAAATGTACCTCTCTGTCCACAGCCCCTCCAGCACTCAGGGGACCCCCCAGCATACATCCTTACCAGCTTATCAGGAGTATAGTACCACCTGAAATATACTTTGTACGTGTTTTCTTTTATGCACGTAGAGATTGAGCAAGTAGCCACCTGTTCCAGAATAGTGTTCCAGCTATCTTCCTCAGGGGGTGGACCGAGATACCTCTCCCATTCCCTCTCATGCTTGGCCCATAGATCTAAATAGGATTCTAATAGCATTCTGTATGTGGGGGATATCGTCCCATGCCCCAATGGAGAGTGGAAGCACAGGGATTCAAATGGTGAAAGATCCGTGTGTTCCACCTCAGGGGCCCGTGGAGCTAAAAAGTGGTGGAGTTGGAAGTTTTCCAAGAAGTTAAGGGAGAGATTCGAGTAGAGATTACGCATGTCCTCTAGCGAGAGGAGAGAGTGCCTGACTATTAGATTCTTTGCATAGAATATGCCGTTAGTTACAAATTTCTGGGAAAAAGTACGAGATGTTCCCGCTGGGAATTCTGGGTTGTCCCACAGGGGGGAAATATACAATGGAGCAGTAGGGACACCAAGCAGGGGCTTACATTTATCAAAGGCCCATCTGAAGTAAAACTGCAGTAATATTGCGGGAAGATATGTGAGATCGCAATCTCGAAGCCTGGAGGGTGTCTGCTTTGTCTTCTTTTTAAAAGAATAATTAAGAATTAAGAATATTTTTATAAATAAATTAACAACAATAATGGGGAAAAAAAATAAAAAGAATTAAACTCACCTATCCGGGAAATGCGCTTGCAGATTTACAAGTCCTGGCATGAACACACTGAGGCTCTATTTACTTGTTTGGTTTCCTGTGAACACACCTGGACCAGGCTCACTTATCTTCATTGAGAACCTGGCAGCTTCATTCACAGAACTTACTAATACTCACCTCTCCTGCTATGATCTGCAACGCCATCGCAGGACCTTTCATTCATACGAAGCTTTACATGAAGTCCTGCGCATGTGCAGTGACTCTCATTTGGGACTTTGAAAATGTTAAGTTCCCCATACATACCCCCCCATTTCCTCCCCCTAATAACAGAGGGATGGGGCTGGCGCTTTGTTATATTTACAAAGTCTCAGAGCAGAGTTTTACACTCCACTCCCGGCGTAAACATAACGAGTCACTGCGTATGTGCAGTACTTCATTCAAAGATCATATGAAGGAGAAGTCCTGCGATGACCTCGCAGATCATCGCGGGACCTCGTCAGAGGAGTAAGTAATAGTAAATTCTGTGAATGAAACTGCCAGGCTCGCAGTGAAGATAAGTGAGTCTGCTGCAGATTTGTTCATAGAAGTATAAATTTCTATGTAAATAGACCCCATTGTCATACCTGTTGTCCTTAAGATTGCATCATACAGATATGTTAATGATTTTGATTACTTATTTTTGTCATTTCATTATAATTGCCAAAACCCTTGTTTGTTTATTATGAAGAAATACCTTGCATGTTTAATAGACCACAGGATATGTGTTAGAGGCCGCAGCGTCACTCCAGCGCCACCTCGTAGTCGCCCGCGCACCTCGCGCCCCGCTGCCGTCACGTGAGCGGGCCGCATGCTAATTAGCCATGCGGTCCCGATTCCTGCCGGACGCCGGCAGCGTCTGGTTGCTTGGCTACAGGTCGCGTGTTCGTCTCCCGTGCTTCCATTGGCTCGGCCACGCGCCTTGCTGTTATGCTGCGCCACGTTGCTCCAGGAGGCTGGTCCCAGCAGGGCTCCCTCATTGGCCAGTGTTCATTTAAATAGTCGGCGCCTGCACTTCCTGCCCGCCGGTTATAGCTTCTGCTGCCCGTGCTTCTTTCTATTCCTTACCTCTTGTTATTTCTTGCTAGTGATTCTTGAGTGCCCCATCGTTGACCTTCCTCGTTCCTGCCTGTATACATCGTGTTTCAAGTTCCCTTCTACTCCTTGTCGTTCACCCCATTTTGTATTAACCCTTCCTCTCCTGTGTGCTTGTTAGTGTATCCCCTTGTGGGGTTTTGCTGGTGTGTGTGTGACGTGTGGATCTCCTTGTCAGTTAGTTCGTCTGTCCAGTATTGTCTTGAAGTTAGTCTGTTTGGTGTTTACTGTTGTCTGTTTAGTACAGTCTCTTCTGTACTACTACACCTACTTGCCTTCTGCCTTTCTCCATTCCCGCTTGGTCCCATTTCATCTCCCGGGTGCCCTCTAAGGTGTGCATCCTGAAGAAGTCTTACCAGCTCCAGTCTATCCCCACCATTAGGGGCTCTAGCGAACACTCAGACGGACGCAGGCTCTGCATACTGGTGAGTAACCCGTTTCATCTCCCTTCTTGTCTCAGGTCACTCTGGTACTCTAACCGGGTAAAACCATTGTACCTGAATATTGTGTACTGTAGTATTGTGTACCTGGATACAGTGTATCTGCATTCCGCGAACTGTGAGATTGTGTACCTTAACAATATGTCATAGTATAGAATTAACCAATAGCATTCAGTACAATTAATCCAAACCCGCAGAACAGGTTCATATATATTTTTTGAACAAGAAGAATAAGAAATATCACAATACATTGTAAGGAAAGAATGACTAAATTATGTGCATGACCTTTATTGATGTGACAATGTTCAAGCCCTCTGAAAGACATACACATAATGATCTTATAATCTTCATTTGTTTTGTTTGATTGTGCTGTGTAAAAGGTTTGCAATAATGTCTACAACATACATAACATTGTGAATGAAAATGCACCGAAGCTATTAATGCTGTAGTCTTGTAAGATATAGTTACTGTCTGTCATCAATATTGCATATATTGTATATATAGGTGATGTGGTGGTGGTGG
>WWET01000408.1:481179-499192 GCA_011038615.1 Limnodynastes dumerilii
GTAAGTGAGGAAAGGGAGGAGAAAGGGTGGGGTGGGTCTCCAGAAGGGCGCATGTGGTAGCGGTAAAGTAGTTAATTGTACAAGTTGCACAGTTAGTGGTAATGGTCTTGACGAGATAATAATGCGTCTGTGAAGTGGGCCTCTACCAGATGGGCAGGTGAAAGGGGTTGGGTCTTACTAGGAATACAGGGTTAGTCCATTGTCCGGGAAAAGGGGTCTGTTCTTATGTGTTGTCTCAAGAGTTCTTTATAGCGGTCCGTAGACTTGAATTCAAGCCATCGGAACCAAGTGTTTCAATATCTTGTGTAGCCTACCCCTGGTTCAAGTAGGAGGTCATACATCTCCTCATAGCTATTAATCCTCTTGAACCATTCTGGTATGGTTGGGAGGTGGCCCGGATTTCCAATGGAGTGGTAGGAGTGCTTTGGCTGCATTATTTAGCTGTCGGAGCAGTGTGTGTTTATATGCGGGTATCGAGCTTTCCGAGTGAAAAAGCCAGAAGAGTGGATGGTCTGGTACTACCTCTGTAGTTATTTCTTTAGATAGCACAATGATAGTGTCCCAGTAGGGACTAATCTGGGGGCAAAGCCACCAACTATGAAGTGGGTTTCTCTAGGCTTGATTGCGAGACCTGAGTCTCTCCAGCTTCGAAAGCGAAGAGGTCTAGGCCCGGTGGGAAAGCTTTGTTATCCAAGAATTAGGTCAATGGAGAATGCGAAGAGGAGATATTATTAGATGTACGTAAACTGTTAAAGTGGGCATTATGGTAGGGTGTGATTGTATTACTGGGTGCAGTATCCAAGGAAGGAGAGTGATTGGGAAGTCTAAATGGCTCTCTTTAATCTTAATCCATTGTCCCTGGATTCTGTCCCTGCTCCGCATCAGCACCTCCACCTTAATCCGGGGATGGCGGCCCTGCCAAACAAAAGAACGTATTATTCCCAGGAGTTCCTTGAACCAGCTAGGGGGATATGGACAGGAAGGGTCTGCATCCCATAAAGAAGCTTAAGGAGCGTGTCCATCTTGAGAACGTTGACATTTCCCATCCAGGAGAGATGTAAATACATCCAGGAGCTTAGCTCTGTACGAATTTTAGCTAGGAGAGGAGCAAAGTTGGCTGAAAATAAGTGTAGAGGGTCTGCAGTTATGTTAACTACTAGTAACGTAGATTTGTCTGGTGCCAGTGGAACGGGAAATCTTGTTTCAAAGAGTCAATCACCATAGCTGGGCTATTTAAGTTGAGTGCGACCGATTTAGTATAGTTTATTTTAAAATAGGATAGACTACTAAATCTGTTGAACTCCTGAACTAAGGAGGGGTGGGATTTTTCTGGGGCAGTGAGGAGAGCTAGGACATCATCTGCAAATAAGGCTAGTTTATATTCCTCTACCCCCACTCTCATCCCCGAGATCTCGGCGTTGGCCCTGATCAATCTAGCTAATGCTTCTATACATAACACAAAGATTAGGGGGGAGAAAGGACAGCCTTGGCGCGAGCCATTCGTAATGTGAATCGTAGAGGATGTCGTACTGTTTACTCTGACTCTTGAAGATGGGATCTTATATAGTGCTAGCATCGTGTTCATACAGGAGGGGCCCAGCCCAAGATGCTGCAAGATGCCTTTCATGAAGCTCCAATTGACTCTATCAAAAGCTTTCTCTGTGTCTGTCGAGAGTAAGATAGATGGAGTGTCTGTAAAACTGGCTTTATAATTTAGAGCAATCACTTTAGTTGTGTTATCTCTCGCCTCTCTCCCCTCAACGAAGCCTACTTGATCTGAGTGTATCACTTTTGGCAATAGACCCTTGAGTCTATTTGCCAGCATTTTAGCCTAAAGCTTTAGGTCTACGTTGAAGAGAGAGATAGGGTGGTAGTTGGAGCAGAGGGAAGGGTCCTTTCCCTCTTTTGGAATGACCACTATGTGAGCCTCCAGAGATTGGTTAGAAAATGGATCAGACTTTGAAATGGCATTGCAAGCATCTAGTAAGTGTTTTGAAGGTTTTATAGTACCCAATAGTGAAGCAGTCCGGGCCTGGACTTTTCCCTGTAGGGGAGGTTTTTATAGCTGTCTCTAAATCCAGGGTAGTGAAGGGCTGTTCCACGAAAAGAAATCTCTTCGGTGGAGAAAGATGGGTACCTGGCTTCTTCTAGGTAGGATTGGATTAGAGATTGAGATGGGGGATCTTCTGAAGGGCCATTTTTTGGGGAAATATTATACAAATTGGAGTAATACTCCTGGAAAGAAGCTGCAATGTCCTCTTTTTATGGTGTAGGGTACCAGTGCTATCCCTGATTGAGTGTATAATTATTTGTATGATTAAGTTGATGGCCTCTGTTTACCCTGGTGAGCAATTTACCAGGTTTGTTGCCTCCCACATAAAATTTACTACAGCAATTGTGAAATGTGGATTTAGTCTTATCCGAGAGGAGAGTTGATCATTCATTTTTGAGTGATTGCAACATTTGGATATTATTACATTTGTTTTTGTCATTGCATTTTTTTTAAATTATTATTATTATTACTGATGTTTCTATAATAAAATGTGTTTTATTAGAATCAGCTAAAATTTAACAAGCACTTACTGGGCAGTATGCCCATCAAAGGTTTGAGAATTAACCTCTGCTACTTACTTTGATGGATGGGGTGGCGGTTTAACGTCTTATCCACTAAATTACCATTGTGTATTGGAGTTTGAGAGACCGCTTCAATCCTTTATTGTGTCGGGCTGGCCACCCGTTCACAACTCAAGTTTGATAATACCATTGCTACAAGTTTGCTGACCAGAAAAAGAGGATTATACTTTTCCATAGACTGGGTAACCTCCTTGCGGTTGTTTTACATCTTGCATACAACCTCAGTGGCGCACCCAGGGGGGTTTCTGGTTGCCCAGAAACCCCCCAAATTGAAAAAAAATTGAAAAATGAGCAAAAAAATTTAAAAATTTAAAAAGGGACGTGGCTTCGCGGCAATGTGATCTGGACTGACAAGGAGGAAGATGGTCCTGGCCTGTGCTGCATTAGGAAAGCAGGTGGGAATGGTGAATGGGTCACTACAAATACAACAGTGCTTATGCACTGACACAGGCTCTGTACATTGTGTAATGTGTTTGTGCTCTACTAATGCATTGTATACTGCTATTACCATTAGATCTGTTCCTTCAATATGAAACTACTATTTTACTGTGTGAAAGAAGTAACTTATAAATCACCTATAAAAAAAATATCAGCACAGGACGTGTTACAGCCAATAACCAAAGCAATTCCTTAATATAGAATTTTTATTATTTATTAATCTACATGATAAATGTCCTGCTTTCACAGAGAACCTTACTGGACGTCTTACATGTCCTGGCAGTCAAATAGTATGACCATACTATCAGTATTGTCATTTTACATATGTTTTATTTTATAACAGTGCATCATATTAAGTAGCTCTTCACAATTTTACACACATCAACCTCTGCCGCATTACAGTCTAATTCCCTAACAAACAAACACATACACACACACTCACACACACACATACACACACACACACACACTCACAAACACACATACACATATACACGCTAGGGGTAAGAGCTTGGGCAGGACGCAGCAGAGCTTATTTGCCACGTTTTCGGGCTTTAAAACGTTTGCAGCTATGATAATATACCTCACATGTATTACACGCATTGGAAACCCCCCTTTCAAAATCCTGCATTTGCCACTGAACCTTGTGTCCTAACCCTCCTTCTCTATGAATCAGTA
This sequence comes from Limnodynastes dumerilii, assembly GCA_011038615.1. Classification (NCBI taxonomy): domain Eukaryota; kingdom Metazoa; phylum Chordata; class Amphibia; order Anura; family Limnodynastidae; genus Limnodynastes; species Limnodynastes dumerilii. The sequence goes on from WWET01000408.1 coordinate 484,930, forward strand.
TGTTTACGCATGAATAAATACTTCATCTTAATACTAACTGGTTTATAAGGATGTTATATCTAAGAAGCTGCTAACATTCTTTTGTGTGTTCCATTGAATGTAGTGTCCTGAAATAACTGCTTGATTTTATTTTGTTCCTTGTAGTTACACAGTGGTCACTTTTGGTCCTTGGCTGCACCTCTCAGTTTATATATACACTTGCACACATTTTATATATTTGAATTAAAGCGCGACCTTGTGTTTTTTTTTGTTACTGTTTGTTTACTTTGGAAGCCTGACTCCTCCACAATATGGCCGCTGCACACTGTTCAAATGGCAGGAGTGTCTTAATACAGACCTCCTGAGTACACATATAGCAGATGGATAGGGACTCACCTACAGGAGGTTTCATGACGCTGGACAGGTGAGCTTAACCCAATATAGCTATATTGTGAACTAAACCTCCTTTTTATGTATGTGCTGACACATAGTGTTATATAATGTTTGTATGGAGCGCCGGACCTCTATTTTGTTCCCTGCTTTATTTTGTACTTTTATTGCCTATTTGAATTTTTTATTGTGTTTTAAAACAAATGTTAATTATTCTCTATAGACCAGCGTTGATTTTCAAACATCAAGTGCTACTTTTTGTTTAATCTCTCTGCATCTCAGCGCTGTTTTTTTTGTTTGTTTCTTGGTTTGAATTAATAGGTCAGGTCCTATGAAAAACAGCTGCACTTTGCAGATCAGTGAAGCTTTGGAACCCACATTTGTTTATTCTGTATAATAAATTGTGTTTTATTAGAATTAATCTCTTGTCCATTCTGTACATTAGAATATTGTGTTTGTTTCCAAGCGCTGTGCCCTGTTCCCCATATAGGGGAATGACATTTTTCCAGGGGTTGCCCTGAAGTGTTGGTGATGGTAATGGCTGAAATTTAGGACCACACATTGGTAAGTGGCAGCTCTCATATAACCAGTATTTCTGCTCTACTAAATGTGAGCATAGGTTCCTGGAGGTTCTTCAGCATCTGCCTAAGCCCACATCGGTGATAACATTATCTTTGTAAGGAGCCATGTACCACTTATAGTATAATTTATCTGCATACTCACACAGTGTAAACAGTGAGAATCATACCCATTTCCTCTTCCCATCCCTGAGCTATCCCCAGGAGAAAGGAATGTATTTGTGATTGTATTATATTGGTGGTTGTGTAATGTAATAAACATAGTGGACCGGTTTCACACCTAAGAAGCAGTCGCTTCTTAGGTGCGCATCTTTAGTAAAACACCTACCACGCATGCACTGTAGGGGGTTCTGTCTGTCCAAAAATACTCCTTTGTCATTTTGGATATATTAAGGGTCTGTGGATGGCATGCTATATAAAGTACGTATTGAGTACATAAGGGGTAAGAAAATAGCACATGCTGTATTCTATGTGGGGTATATTAGGGGTCTGGAGATGGCACACGCTATACTGTATACTCTAATGTAACCCACATTTATTATAACATGCACCATTCACACACCCTTTATATACCCAGTTTGTTCTTTATATATGTACTTTACGTCCCAGTGATGGGGGAAAGTCGTACTATGGCCACAGGTGACCCTCAGCAGGTGACCCTTAGAGAAATGCCCTCGGCCCACAGGTCGTTTCCATAGAAAGGTCAGATTTGTCTAATATACTTTTCTATTTCTTATGCTTAAATGTATTGTTTGAAGTTATTACCAATATTAATGAAATGAGTTCCTATGGATATTTACAAGTCATCATTAGTTAACCAATTAATTGTATCAGGTTGCCCAACAATGTTACACACCTATTTCAGGGAATTATACTACAAGTAGTAATAATTGTAATTTATAAAAAGGATTTGTGGCGCATTACCATTAGTAACCACAGAGGGGAACCAGAGAGCAGCCTTAGTGGGACAGTCTCAGCCCATTCTGGGCTGTTGGCAGTTTCCTGCCTCTCGCTCAGCTCTTGCTGACATCACACTTCTTGCAGCCTCCCAGCTGGATCCGTGTTTGTGTTGCTGGAGCTCCCTAGTCCTGTTCTTGTTCTCTGTGTGGAAATAAATAAGGGTTCCCAGCAGTTTGCACCGCTTTCTACGTTCTTTTCATGGTGGATGGAGTTTTCTGCAAAGTTGCTGGATCCTTGTGGATTGTGTATTCCTTTTCCTGTAACTCTAATCCAGAGTTGAGAATGTACTGTCATGAGCCAGGACACGCTTAATCTGTATGCATGATCACCCCACCGGGGTCTGGATTATTGGGGGGCATCGCTCCAAGCAATCAGCAAGCGACAGTGAGTACAATACAACAATTATTTCTGCACCTTGTTGTACTGAATGACATTAACCCTAATTATTTCCCAGCATTTCCCGTATTCAGTAATGGGGATTTTCTTCCTGTGCACAAAAAGAGAGAGAGACAGATAGAGTGATTTTCTTTCCATTTTGCAGTTTATATGACATGATCCCAAGTCCAATGTCACACAACTATAATGCTGTCACTAGGGACAATTGCTGTAGTTTCTTGTTAACTTTTACACATTATTTACTGTCTGTAGCTCTTTGCACGGGGACTACATACAGTAAAGGTCTATTTGTTATTTATTCGTAATGTATGTGTAAAAATACTGCACAGGATGCTAATGTAATTTGTAATATGGAAATGCAATGTCTGTTACAGTTAATGTGTATTTAACATTTGAATTAAACTTAATATCAAGCAAATTAACTATTAATTTAGTTGTTCATTAGTTATATTAGAATACAAATACATACAAATACATATATATTGGGTACAATAAAAGTTTAATATTTAATGCAATAACATTTGAAACCTTGGAGATCACTGTAGCTCTGGGTGGTGTCAGGAATTAGTGACTGTAGCTGGCAGACAGCAGGGTAAGAACATGTTTCTCTACTTCCAGGGTTGTTATATGAATGCTGTGTCTCTAGAGCACAAGCTTATGTCTGCTGAAGCTTTGCCTTTCATACATTAGGAATATTTGTTTTTCATCTTCTTGATTCTGCAGAGGAATGGCACCTGTGGTATGTAGGTGCAGTTTACATCGATCACACTGATTGACAGGTGCAGGACTGTTGACTGTACTAGGAAGTGTCAATATATTTCAGCATTGTTGAATAAACACAAGTACAGCATAACATGGAAAATGGGCATGACCAAGATCACAAGAGGCTATTCTAGAGAGTGACTTAATAATGTTATCATCTTATTTAAACAAAACTTATATCACGCCTTCTATATCTCCCATTACTCTCACTCTAATGCCTTATGCATTAGGAACTCATGAAAATATAATTTAGCATTGTCAACACTTTTACACATCTCTGTGACATGCAAACCATAAAGAATTGCTCTAGTTTGACATCTGTACAATTTGTTATATGATATTTAATGTTTGGTTCATTACCCTTTCCGAGTTTTCTGCCACTTTACACTTTACATATTGTTGTGCACACTAGAGTAAATGTGTCTCCTTGAAATGTATTAAATAAAGAAACAAACACACACACACACACACACACACACACACACACACACACACACACACACACACATACACACACACTCTCTGCTCTGTATGTAATCTTTTATGCCAGATATACAGTACATGCATACAGCGATGTCCCTAGTAACTAATATAACACTGCATTAGTTGGGGACCTTGCATAGTGGACACACACTGCCCGATGTAGGAGCCTACCTCCCCACCAGCCAGTGCTGATACTAGGATGGACTGAGGGCTTGTAGCATCTGATTTTCAGGCCATTGCGTTTGCAATGTATTTCCACGCCACACACATCACAATATTCGCCCAATCAGCCGACTAGACTGATCAGCCCAAATATTGTATCATTGACATGACACACACACACACACACACACACACTGTTTTATGAGTATGCGCTTTAGTTTTATAGTCACCTGTAACACCACAGGGAGTTGCAAGGTTTGTGGTTCTAAAGAGCCCAGAGTCAGCTGCTCCCCCTGTAAGCAAGTTGTCAATCTGTGCCAGCATCTATCAGGCAGCTTCGCCACCAATCAGGCCTGGCTCCGCCCTAGTCCTGTCCATCCAGACTCTTGCCCCTGCCTCCTTGCTATGGGGCCCAAGCCTGTCACCTTCCGCTCCTGTACACACAGGATATGTCTAATACCCCTTTCACATCACCACCAAAACCTGGGTTGTTGGCCTTAGATCTGGGTTTGGTGGTGATGTGAAAGATACCAGGGTCCTGGTCCCAGGTCTAATGACCCGGGACCCATACACTGTAAATAGAAGGGTTTTTCCCATGTCCGACCCCGGTAAGGTGGTGGTGTGAAAGGTGCTGACCCAGGTTTTTCCAACTTGGCCCTCACCTAACAAACCTCTCTCCCGGAGGCATGGGCAGCCCTTCTCACTATCATGGCAGATCCGGCACCAGAATTTCCCGGGTCTACCTTGCAGACTTTTTTTTTTTTTACCGCTAATCACCCAGCAATAACCCAGATTGAAAATCCCGGGTTATTGCAGAGTGGTGATGTGAAAGCTGTGTTAGTCCAGGGGTCCGCTGACTGCTTAAAATCCACAACCGGCTATGGACCATTTCTTTAGCACTTCATATTCTGAACACAATCCAAAAGGAAGGGAAACACTTCTTGTATATTGCGCAGCTGTAACAAAAATTTATATGATTATTAATTCATATTTTTATTTTTTGGGGGACAAATTCAATATTGGCTGTAACTTTAGTGCATTCACATTGTGTATGACCACTGGTGCTAGCACAAATCTTTACCATCATTTCCAGTATACATTACGGTGCATGGTATCTTGTAATGTATACAAGGGAACAGGAATGATGTAGTGTGCCCTGCGCTTCCCAAAATGCTGCTGAGTAAAGGTACTCTGGGCCAATACCTTAGTTTGACCCCTAAGATAAATCCCTTTTCAAGGGGATATACCGGTTCTAAGAAAAATATTAAGAAAATGGGTACCAATTTTTCTCAGTGCTTAATATTGTGTTATTCCCATAATTGTTCAAAATATATGTCATTGATGATATGGTAAAATGTTCTTACAGGAGTCAGAATTTTTCTTTCTTGGTAGTTCTGATCAGTGATGGTAATAATTTCCTATTCAAAAGTCTCTCTTACTCCTTTTTCTCCCTCTTCATCACTTCCTGGATTGAGTATTTAAAGACGAAGAGGGAGAAAAAGGAGAAAGAGAGACTTGAGAAAAGGAAATTATTACCATCACTGATCAGAACTACCAAGAAAGAAAAATTCTGACTTCTGTAAGAACATTTTATGGGAATAACACAATATTAAGCGCTGAAAATAATTGGTACCCATTTTCTTAATATTTATTTTGTAATGTAGTTGCATTGAACTTGTCTTTCGGTACATAACGGGATATACTTGCTTAGACATCCAGAGTAGTCATTGCATGCGTCTTAGAAATGCCCGTAGATCATTCATATTTTACCTCAGGATCTGTCATTTTTGTGGTTAGCATTTGCGTCTTTAATTCAGAAATGTTATCATTGGAATTCTCTTAAACCCAGCACTTTTTCATGACATCTACCTCACTGAATAAAAATATTACACACAAGGGACCAGATTTACTAAGCTGAGGGTTTTGAAAAGTGGAGATGTTGCCTATAGCAACCAATCAGATTCGAGATCTCACTTTCCTATTACATACTAGAGAATGTCAGCTAGAATCTGATTGGTTGCTATGGGCAACATCTCCACTTTTCAAAACCCGCAGCTTAGTAAATCTGGCCCAAGATGTTTTTTGGGGCATATCTAAACAGCAGCTATCTCTGTGTATTATGTCAGGTCTGCCGACTCTCCCGGAATGTCCGGGAGACTCCCAAAATTCGGGCAGTACTCCCGGTATCCCGGGAGAGCCAGCAGATCTCCCGCAAGTGACTTGAGGGCCGTGGTTTTACTGAAACCACGGCCTCAAGTCCTGCCCCCCTGCCTAGCAACACTAGTATACTAGTGTTGCTAGGCACAGGAAGGCACTTGATGACGCAATCTACGGCATCAAGCCCCGTCCGACCCCTATTTCAACTAAAAACGGGTCAGTATGAGCAAGGGGGCGGAGCCTAATGACGCGATTTGCATAACCACATCATTAAGCCCCACCCCCTCCATGCGTCGCTAGCTTCTCTACGGGATCTCCCAGAGAGAAGCTGCCAAAATTCGGCAACCATGTATTATGTTAAATATAAACAGTGAAGATCATGATAAATTCTCTCTATTTTATATAAGTAACAATAACGTCAAGATTACTTGTCTACACTTTATAATTTGTAGATTATTAACATGTATAGACATGTCATGCGTATCGGGAAGTAGTTGTAATGCAAATATAACCGTTTTATCTCAACAACTTTTTTTTATGTTTTTATAAGAAGTGATTCATTAGAAGGATGTTCCTTAAGGAAACATAATGAACATAATGAATTAGTCACATATAATTAAAGGGCAGAGATACGTTACAGTCTTGCCATGTAAGCGACAGGTCTCCATTTCTTGTGTAGAGGATGTGATTTTAGAGAATGAGCATTGTGTTGGGGCACCAAGGCTGTGAGAGCTGTGAACACCCTATCCTGTAGTGTATGAGACTTTCCCAAAATGTTCTGGTTGCTAGGATCAACACTGCGTTTCTTCAGTTACACGTGAACCCGTTTTCATAGTTGGTATTTTATAGACATATTCCCTCTGAGTCACAGTTTAGTCCCTGCTTATGAAATGAAGCAATTAAGCAATAAAATGAACCAATTAATACAGTGTTGGACAACAACAGCAAATTCTAGAGAGGCATGTGGCCCTCAGAACTATCACTTGAAGCCGCCAGCTCCTTTATGTTTTGATTTCAGACCTGTTTATTATTGCTTGTATTATTGCTTATAAAGCTGGGGACACACTGACCTTTTCACCTGATTATTGTTCCAAACACATGATAAACGAGTGTCTGGAATAATATCTTGCAATCGTTGACTCTGCAACCATCATTTTTCAAAAATCGCCTAAAATCGCGTCAGTTTGCTGTGAATATCAAATCACTGTATTCACAAAAGCTAAACTCACGTGAGTTTAAGCCTCTTGAAAATCACTGAACCTAAAATCACCAGTGTGATTTTTTCTATGTTACACATACAACTCACAGTATTGACGAAGGTCGCTTTGACAAACTCACAGTAAAATCGCCATTTAGCAATTCTCCATTGCCTAGAGGCAATTTAGTGACAATTCTCCCTGCGAGCCAGGAAAACACGTCAATCTGGTTGACGTGTTTTCCTGTGTGTCAAAACCGACCACAGCATGCTTAAACCTAGCCATGCTTTGCTGATAGAACTACAAGGCTCAGCATTGCTTAGCCTTGTAGTTCTATCAGCGTCAGCATGGTAAGGCTTCTAACCATGCTGCGCTGTGTGCTGAAGGTAAAAAAAAAACCAGTGTACACAAAACATACCTATATACATTACAATGTGTCCATGTTAAAATAAACCTTTTTCCTAACTAATATTATCCCCTAATGTGCACACTTACCTCCGATGGTCCTGTGTCCTATACTAAGTGTATTGCGATGTAGTGTGTGGTGTTTAAAAAAACAATAATTTTTTTTTTCACTCACCGTTTGCTGTCATCTTTCTTGGGAAGACTTGCTTGAAGTGTAGAATCTTCTTATGCTGATTGGAGTCTGCCGTCGGCTTGCTTGCAGTGGGATCCCCGGTCTTCTGGTTCGGCTCCTCTGCCTCTTCTGTTCTTGATTCGGTGGGGACTGGCTCCTCCTTTGTCTTCTTTGCTGCTCCTAATGACCATTTGGTCGCTGGGGGGCAGCCTTTTATTTAAATGATGACGTCAGTTACACTCAGGCTTCTGACCTCTGCAAAATCGTGGCAACTCTCATGAGTTATAAAAATTTGCCTTAAAATCGCATGTTAGTGAATTCACAGTAAAAATCGCATTCAAATCGCGGCGAGACGGGCAGTGATGCGAAAGTAGTAGAAGTGTGTACCCAGCTTAAGACTTATTTAAGATGCCTACTGGAATGGTGTTAGGTTGGATCCAAAATTACGCAATGTTGGCGTTTGCTATTACGGTGCTGCAGGTGTGAGCATAATGGGCGTATTCACACCTAAGAAGCTTCTGCAGAGATTCCCGATATGATCTAGTAGGCATATGTCATATATTGGTATATATATATATATATATAGGTCATATACGCAATCTATGTACCAGTTAGGTAGTAGATTACCTCTGTGCTGTCTTTAAAGACTGCAGGGAGTAGTTTAGTTAGGAAGAGGTGGCCTGAAACGGCCCGGGGAGTGATTAGGTAGAAGTGGGAGGTGAAGGGGGGGCAATGTACGTGCAGTTAGATAAGATAGCCCTATGGCACTCATAAGTACCTTAAGGTACCTAGAAACGGGCGCGGGGAGGGGACCGGAGAAGTAGTTGTGAATACATGAATACTATGGATCACACTCGCAAGTGTGAATCGGGTCCAGAGTTTCTGGCACGGATCTGGATCCTCATGATTCAGGCTTCTGTGATGGAAGCATCGCTGACAATAGATCGGGATGCATGCAGCATGTACGCATGGGGAGCGGGGGAGGTATGGTAATCATACAGTAAGTGCTTGGTTAAGCCCTTGTGTGCGATTTACCATTATGCTCCAGCCCCATTTTCCATGTGGGCCGGTGCATAAAACTTAAGAAAGGGTCATGTGTTGGGAAGTGCTGTACAAGAACACGGAACTTGGTATCTTACTATGAGAAGTACACTGCCGCCATGGAGGTGTCACGTATACAGTGCCAGCAGACTTCTACATCTGGCCCATTGTTTCTGTCTTTCACTAAATGCTTTGTGTTACATATTACTGAGACTGCACGCAATGTGGGGCCCATTGAATGGTTAGAGATCTGCATAAGAACAGATAGTGGCACATGTGGCAGAACACATGGGCTCTGTAATACTGACAACATGGAATGTTTACATAACCATATATTAGTGTAGGTCATGCAAAGGAAACATGAAGCACTCCAGGTGTTGTGAAACTACAAATCCCATCATGCTCTGCCAGCTATAAGTTATAACTATGCTGTTGGGACATGCTGGGACTTGTAGTTTCACCACACCTGGATTGCCTATACCTGGTTTAGCTATTGCTGCATTTTTTACCTGGTTTCACCGAACAGCAGAAACCTATGTAATAAATTCCTGACATACAATCACTGCTGTGCACTTTGCACGCTGATGACAGCATCATGAGAACAAATGTCCTTGTGTGAGGAATGTTGATTATAGTCTGTGCGCAACAAAACAGCATACAATAAGTGGAGATGTTGTCCATAGATTCTAGCCCTCACTTTACTATTACATACTAGAAAATGCCAGCTAGAATCTAAATGGTTGCTATGGGCAACATCTCCACTTTTACATTCCCACAGTTTAGTAAATCTGGCCCCAGGTGTTGCAAAACTATAAGTTGCAGCTGGAGAGCTAAGGGTTAAACAGGCCCGGTCTTAGCTATTAAGTGGGGCTGTACTAAGTGCCCACATGCTGCTGCCATACTTTTACAGCAGAGGTGTGTGGGGAGGTGAATAGGGGTGTGGCCTCTTTGCGGCTACTTATGTACCTGAGTGTCATAAATCGTTTCTCATTTAAAGGTGTTAAAGATGTATCTAAATAAAAAAAAGACAAAAAAACAACAAATAATAAAACCTGTTCAAGTGCAATTTGCACAACCTGCACATAATTCACACATGGAAGCATTGGTTTATAGTTTTCCTGGAAAGGTATAACCTGATCTCTGAATTTGAGCCAGTCAGTCATTGACCTCTATAGTGATCATGTGCATGCAGGGCTGTTCCTGCATACAAGAGGATGTACCAGAATTCTCTGTTGACTGCATCATATGTCATGTGATTGTAGTTGCTATGGGAGGCCTATGACATGTGACTTAAATTGTGGGATAGTAACCTTATTACTTACTCAGCATAGCTTGACTTGAATCTGAAAGACAGGATATGTATAGTATATACACAGACCCTCCAACATGACCCATTCCATTAGGTACAATATGCTCTGCACCTGAGCTTCCAACTGTCACAATCACCTGGTGAAATGACTTAACTGATATTCAAAAAAACTATTAGAACTCTATTTACTATCATTAGCGCTTTTAGCAGTGAGCCAAGCAGGACCGCGGGGGTATTTATTAATACTTACCCCTCTGGCGAGGTCCCACGTCGGTCAGCGAGCCGTTCGCTGACATCGTTGGGCTATGGAGTCCCGGCACATGCGCAGTAGATGCCTTTTGGGACTTTGAAAATTTCAAGCCTCAAAAGGCAAAATCACTGCGCATGCGCCGGGATCAGAGCCAGACGCGCATCCGGACAGGTAAGTTTAAAAGCTTCGGACTCTTATTTTTTTTTATTTTTTTAAGTTTAATAGGTTTATTAGCTAAAAAATGTAATCAAATTAGTTAAAACATAAATTTTTTTTTGTTTTTTTTAACATAGATTTGAATGATTTTTTTTTGTGAACTGTATTTCAGCGGTCTCCCAACATGTACCCCCCTCTTCCTCCCCCTAATAACAGCTATTAGGGGGAGGTAAAGGGGCTTACATGGGGAGACCGCTGGAATACTTACCCTAACGCCATCTTCAGATGGCGTTCTTTAACACTTAGTAAATACCGGCCTGCATTCATTAGAGCGGGCCGGCGATCGGGAGGGTTAATGCGATCGTCGCCATGGTTTTCATGGCGATGATAGCATTATAAATAAAGAACTCTTCGTTTTCATATGATAAAGCCCGTTTTCACACGAAAACAGGCTGTATCATATGAAAACGATGTTTGTAAATAGAGCCCTTAGTCTCTTCAACAAAGAAAGTTACCGTAGTAACTGACAGTTGGAAACTGAGAAGCAGAGTATTTTGTACCTAATGGAATGGGTCATGTTGGAGAGTATGTATACATTATAATCCACATAAATGTCACTTTTATCAAGAACTAAATGAATATTACATTTAAAAGGAATATAAAGGTATAAAGTTGATGGAGTTGGGAAGCTGTAAGGTTACTCACAATCAATCCGTTTGATGTTGTGTGGTAATTTCAAGATACACACCACGTGATAACTTAGGAATTTGTGGTGATCCTTTTCCTTGAAATATGATCTGTCTGATGAACATCAAAAGACCAAACTTGGTATTCTTTATTTACCTTTCAATTTAATGTGATATAACTATGACTAATGTCATCGGGGTTTCCAGTCCTTAAAGCAGTGTTGTCTCAGCTTCCATATCAGTTATGATATATTTCATACACATATAAAAATAACATTTCTGTCAGCGATGTGGAGGTTGCTGTTTTTCTGTCTCCTCCAGTTCTTCTCATGCAGTTCAAGCTGATGTTCCATGCATTGTTGAAGCGCAGAGATTAGCAGTAGACTGACCTAGTGACATGATTTTCCACACTGTGCTGTTTGTTATTTTTGAAAGTCTTCAGCATACACTTCCAGGTATTTCCTGTGGAGGTAAATATTAATATTGCTCCAAACAGTCAAGGGTCTTGTTTTGGGAAAAAGGAAAATTCTCACGGACCGTGCACATGTTTTGGCCACATGAATTGTTTTTAATGTGTTTGAGTTAAAACTGTATTAAAATAAATAGTCTTATTTACATCAAGAAATCACAGTGACATTATCCAGTATTAAGGATTTTGTAGGAGTTTTGAAACCCTCTAATGCTCTGTTGACTTCCTCTCGGAGTCGTAAATGACTGATTGTGCTGAAAACAGCCACTTCCTCTTTTTTTTTTGTTTTTCTTTTTACTGAAGATAACAGAATTGTGTTCTAGAAAATATTCTGTTGAAAAATGCATAATGACGGTAAACTCTAAGTACAATATATAGACTGTAAATAAACATTGCTTGCACAAATCATAAACAGCAACCAGTAATTGTTAGTTATCAATCTATTGTGCATAGAGAGAGAAAAGAAATGTCTGAATATTTGCTCAGACTTTACTGGAAATTTCATTATTTAAGCAATATTAATGTATATGATAAAGAAACTAGTGTACAAATGATATGCACAACTGTGTAATGGTCCATATTGATAAGAATTTCCACATATTTACTGATTTATTATTGGAGTACACAATGTAATTGAAGCTGTTATCGATATAGTTTGGCCTTATCTGTGTGGAGTTTGTATGTGCTCCCCGTGTCTGCGTGGGTTTCCTCCGGGTTCTCCGGTTTCCTCCCACACTCCAAAAACATGGTGGGAGGTTATTTGGCTGCTGAATAAAATGAACCCTAGTCTCTGTGTGTGTATGTCTTTGTTAGGGAGCTAAGTTTGTTGCTCCAATGGGCAGTAACTGATGTGAATGTGAAATATTTTCTGTATATCGCTATGTAATTGATAGCACTATATAAAAACCTGTTAATAATAATAGATAATGTTTACTGCTGGAAACCTTAGAAATCTGCATTATCACAAGGCATTGTATTCTTGCTTTACAGGACACCTGTTATGTTTAAAAGAAAGTCAAAAAAGCGCTAAGTATAATTACCAATCAGGAGTCCTTCCAGTTGGGGAACTTCCTCTCTCTCCATTCAAGTTTTAATTATTATTTCTCCACTATCATTGCTCCATCAAATGGGCTTCTCCATTCTAGGAGTATGCATTAGATACCTGAGTTGCAGGTTGCTCCTTTTTTAACAGGTAATAGAAAGGCCTATTATGAGGTATAATTTCAACACAGTTAATAAGAGATTATTATGTAACATCTATAACTCTACTGTCAGGGGTAATTTAAGTACAAATAAGGGCATAAGAATTTCAATTTATAGTATAAAAGAGGAGGCAGTTGCTACCCTGACCTATTCACACAATTCCAGACATCAAAAAGAAGAATAATGTCATTTTGTGGGATGCAATCATTTTTAAATATTATACATTTTTCCATAGTAATATTTATTAAAATTAATGATTCAGCGCAGATAAAGAAACATTTAAAAATGAAGAAATGTGAAAAAGACTATTTGTATTAACAACTATGCTCCAGTCTACTCTCTTATATTGGAATATCATTGTTAATTAATGACTGGAATCTCTCTCAGAATGAATTCCTATGTTCTGATATTAGAGTTTAATACAGTTTATTATTTTTCTTTTTTCTTACTTCATTTTTAAATATTTTGCCTATTTTGTCATTAAATCATGAATTATAATAAATATTTATATGGATGTAGTGTATTTATGTGACTTATAAATGAAGTACTTTCTCCTGTTGATACCCTCTGTGTGTTTTCAGTCACACTTTCTCCCCCCTATATCAATACACCCCCCATCTCCGCCTTTATCTATATTGTACTAATAATAACTTCTTATTACTGTGTTCAGTCTATTCCCTCTGTATTTGTAGTGTTCTGGGGGGCATTGGCAAGTGAAAGATTTTCTGTCAGGAGTAGGGCAGTATCTGTATTACAATTCAACAAAGGGGGTGAGAAGTGGAGGCTCTGTCACCCCTCTTTCATACTGATACCTGGTGTGTACCCCCTTTCCATGGCACCACTGCATGTCTATGTTCTGAGCGCTAAGGCAAATGTGTGTTCCACTGTATTCTAGTGATAATGGGGTACATCCAGAGCTAAGCTTCTAATACGTTTCCTAGCGTAGCGTATTTACGCGAGCGTACCTTCTACGCACTCCCCTTGCATGTAAGTACTTTGGCTGTTTTACGCTTTCCAAACCCTACCTTAACTTTTGTCAGCGTAACCGCTCACGTAAGTAGAGCCCTCGCATAGTTATGCTGCTAAGCATGCCCACACTGTACGATTTAAATGCCTCACCCCACCGAGTGTTTAAATTGTACAATAAAGTTTTTTTTGTCCACTAAACAACATTACAAAACAAACATTCCCATATTTTAGTCTTTGAAATGTATGCAAAGTGTGTACAAAGGTCTATAAATTCACTTTAACAGAACAGAGAGGATAGTAGAAAGTAGGAGAGGGGAGTAAAGAGTATACGATTGGAGGCTGGAGAAGATTGGTGGAGAGGACAGTATGTATGAGGAGAGGGCGGGGAGAGGTGAGTATTAGGAAGCAGGGTTGAGAATGCAGGAGACTGGTGAAGTAGTGGGAGCGAGGTGGTGGTTGCAGAAGACAGTACATTTTGGAAAATAGGAGGAGAGAGGTAACCAGAAGCTATAATCTCTGCTGCATCACCTAACATTTTAT
>WWET01000408.1:499415-516514 GCA_011038615.1 Limnodynastes dumerilii
TTATCTCTTAGTTTTTATTGAACATCAACATATTAGCAGTACAATGGAAACATCCATAAGTGATGCTCAGCAAAATAATGTGGCTGAGAACAAGACCATCTAACCTTCCCGAAATAAAACCACTAAACAGACCAGACATTTCTAGACAGGGCAAACATGAACACGAAGGTCCAAGAACTTTACTATCAATATCATAAAAAGTAACCCCTCACTTCCTGTTTTCCCTCTTACCTTCACATATGACTCTCATGTCTAAAGGATTACAAATGAATCATTTACAACAGTATTGCAAATTAAAGGGACACCAGGTGTGGCCTTTTACAATTAGGTCAGGGGTTATATAGGAAATGGTGGATGTTTTTTTTTTACAATATTTTAACAATTGAAAATGAAGGAAAATCACCTATCAACCTTTCACAGCTGCAAGAAATGCGATGTCACAGCTGAGCTTGGATTTTTTTATTAAAATGAAAGTTTACAACTTCCAGGTATTATACCATCAATACAAATACAGCAATGTCATCTCATGCTGAGAATATTCTGATCACTCTCTCCTTCAGTTCTATCATTAATAGGCATTGTCTGTAGCAAAGTATGTGCCATGCCACCCTGGGGTGCTGTGAATCCAGAGCCAGCTCACAGGCTAAGGTCACATTCCCCAGGTAGTCAGTGTGCCACAAGAAGCTTGAGAAGCCAGTTGCCAGACAGAAGAACAAAGTGCAAGAAACAGCAAAAAAAATTAGCAGATCAGATGGAGGAGGAGGCCTGGAGAGATGGAGCTAAGAGTCTGGAGAGATGGAGAAGGAGGCCTGGAGAGATGGAGGAGGAGGTCTGGAGAGATGGAGGAGGAGGCCTGGAGAGATGGAGAAGGAGGCCGGGAGATATGGAGCTAAGAGTCTGGAGAGATGGAGAAGGAGGCCGGGAGAT
The DNA here is from genome assembly GCA_011038615.1 of Limnodynastes dumerilii. Classification (NCBI taxonomy): domain Eukaryota; kingdom Metazoa; phylum Chordata; class Amphibia; order Anura; family Limnodynastidae; genus Limnodynastes; species Limnodynastes dumerilii. The sequence continues at coordinate 500,343 of WWET01000408.1, forward strand.
ATGGAGCTAAGAGTCTGGAGAGATGGAGGAGGAGGCCTGGAGAGATGGAGAAGGAGGCCGGGAGATATGGAGCTAAGAGTCTGGAGAGATGGAGAAGGAGGTCTGGAGAAATGGAGGAGGAGGTCTGGAGAGATGGAGAAGGAGGTCTGGAGAGATGGAGGAGGAGGTCTGGAGAGATGGAGCTAGGAGTCTGGAAAGACAGAGAAGTATCTTATATTCGTAACTTGTGATAAAGCTTTGAAAAGCTTTTAAAAACAGGGATTGTTGTAGTTTTTGTCTTGCGTACATTGGTTTAAGAATTGAGCTACTATGCATGCATAGTATCTTATTTACTCTATCTACGTACTATTTCTGTATGTAGATTGCGTAAGCACAGAAGCGCGGTCTTTAGACTTAAAAAATCTAAACTGGCTTTTTCTCCTTTTGTTATTTTCCTTATCACACATTTGCAATATTCTAATGACATCTTTCTGTATGTTTCAGCCTCTAGACAGTGCCACAAAGCAGCCTAAATATAGAATGAATTGTCTTAGCTCATGACGGTGCCCTGAAGTTTATTGCCTGTGTTCCATGATTAAAACTAATGCCAAGTTTATAATTGTAACATATGCCCTGGTCCTCCCCCACAGGATGTGTTAACTAATGTGTTCACTATTCTCTAAGTCTGTCTTAGCTGTACTTTCCCTTGTCACTGCTTGTCTCCCTGTACAAAGTTTACGGTGATGTCATCTGAAGCTCCACTTTCCTGTTTTAGTCCCATCCAGATCTTAGCGTAAATGACTCTGTGGAGCCTTGTGTTCTGATGGGTGTTTCATGGCGCTGTATAGGTGGAGGCTCGTAGTCAATGATCAGCCTGGGTGTGCCCTAGCAAGTGAACCCAATCCACCTGTGAACTTGGCTTTATGTACGCTTAGGATACGTTGAAACATTTGTCATGTCTAAGTCCAAGACCCATCTCCACGGAAGCCAAATACATTGTTTTCTGTTCTATAGGTAGCATCAGTTACAGAACACAATAGAAATATTTGAAGAGTGGGAAACAATGGGAAGGACTAGTATGACCATGAAACAATGGAAAAGACTAGTATGGCCTTGAAACAATGGAAAAGACTAGTATGACCTTGAAACAATGGAAAAGACTAGTATGACCTTGAAACAATGGAAAGGACTAGTATGACCATGAAACAATGGAAAAGACTAGTATGACCTTGAAACAATGGAAAGTATTAGTATATGCATAAAACAATGGAAAGGACTAGTTTGACCAAGAAACAATGGAAAGGACTAGTATATGCATAAAACAATGGAAAGGACTAGTTTGACCAAGAAACAATGGAAATGACTAGTATATGCATAAAACAATGGAAAGGACTAGTTTGACCAAGAAACAATGGGAAGGACTAGTATATGCATGAAACAATGGAAAGGACTAGTATGACCATGGAAAAATGGAAAGGACTAGTATGACCATGTAACAATGGAAAGGACTAGAATGACCATGAAACAATGGAAAGGACTAGAATGACCATGAAACAATGGAAAGGACTAGTATGTGCATGAAACAATGGAAAGGACTAGTATAACCATGAGACAATGGAAAGGACTAGTATGTGCATGAAACAATGGAAAGGACTAGTATGACCATGAAACAATGGGAAGGACTAGTATGACCATGTAACAATGGAAAGGACTAGTATGACCAGGAAACAATGGGAAGGACTAGTATGACCATGAAACAATGGAAAGGAGTAGTATGATCATGAAACAATGGAAATGACTAGTATGACCATGAAACAATGGAAAGGACTAGTATGACCATGAAACAATGGGAAGGACTAGTATACGCATGAAACAATGGGAAGGACTAGTATATGCATGAAACAATGGGGAGGACTAGTATATGCATGAAACAATGGAAATGACTAGTATGAGCTATGTGTTTTTCAGTATACTGTACACTGCTGTGCAGTACATCAATGCATTGTAGCCCATAACTTTTAGTGCACCTTGTCCAGAGGTCGATGCATCCTCAGTTGACCACTGTGGGTGAGGTTGCATGTTCGTTATATGAATGTATGATGTGTGTGCGGCATGCATGGAACATTTATTTTGTGTGTGTCTCTTGATCAGGTCCAGTGTGAGGAGAGAATAAATATTAAAGATGCAAATTCCCACTTAACCAAACCATGGTGCAATGTAATGGGCTCAAATGCAATCTATTTTTCACATGCATGAGGTTATTGTAATGCTGCAGCTTTTTAGCTGAATTTATTGGCAACTCCAAATGATGCCTTTGGTGTGAAGCCCTTCGATTTTGCAATACACATAGATATCCTTAGCCAGCAATGGAGGTGGGCGAGACTCTGCTGATCAGCCATTGAGACTGAAAGAATATGTCTAGATCCACCCCTGCTGAGAAGTGAATATAGTACAAGTCTTGTCACACACAATCATTTTAATGTTCCTGTGTAACATTTTGTTGTTGTGTTTTTAACCTTCAAAATATTTTAACAAGAATCTGGACTGGATAGCTGGAGGAAATCCACCATATGAAACAATTCCCAGCACTTGCTCTGATCTGGTATTCTTTTTTCCATAGGATGAAAAAAACCAAACAAAGCGCTTGCCAACAAATGCTGTTTGCGTAGTGCAAAGTAAAGCATGTTTATAACACGGTGTTTTTCTGTTCTTATTTTTTGTACTTTGTATATGTAATGCTTATTAATAAAGCTGCAAAACACTTATGGTTTTTGTGCTTAGCTTTGCACATTAAAATGCAGAAAAATGAAGTGGTAAAAGTGTGTTCCATTTGATACAAGTGGATGGATCTAGTAAACGTCCTTGTTTAATGTGAATTGGGCATGAAGGCCTGTATTCAGAGTACCGGACATATATCATATACGTCTGGTGTTTAGCGATTTTTACTACTGCGCATGCAAATTGCCTACTTTTACACATTTACGCAATCTATGTAAGAAAAAGACACGTAGATTACGTTAAAAAAATACTACGCATGCGCAGTAGTAAAAATCGCTAAACACCGGACATATATGTTATATATCCGGTACTATGAATACTGGCCGAAATATTCAAGAAGTAGGCAATGTGCATATAAGGATGTGTCCTTTATCTCCCACATTGCATTGCAATCATGCCCCATTACACTTAGAATTTAATTAGATTTGAGGCAGGCAGTAGTTTAGTAGTGAAGGTTTATGTTTTAATTAATGGGGCATACAGTGATTTTCAGTAGGCATGTAGCATAGCTCATAATTTGCCAAGTACACTTTATAAATAATTCACACATCTTTGTAGCAGTATCGGAAAGTAGTAATCTGTTTTACAAATAAATATTTACTTATACTCATTCATATTGTGACTGCATTATTATCAAATAATAAAGTGTCAGTGCTGTATTTGGACAATAAGATTTTATACATTAGTCATGTGTATGGTTTGTGTAAACATAATCATTGATAGAGCACTGGAGGATAAATAAGATATAATTGTTGTTGAACCAGTTATACCCAGGGATATTACTGGGGAAAATGTTTATAAATGTATCAAAAAGAAAAAAAAGTGAGGCACCTTTATCTATATTAAAGAAAAAAAAATGTTTCATTTACCTGCAGTGAATTTATCATTTCTCTTTCTCTTTGTATTAATACTTACCAGGATTGTGTTACTATTATAGGACGTAACTGCTTTGATTGTATTGTCATTATATGATGTAACCGCTTTATTTTATAGCCTCAATAAAAATATATAATTAAAAAAACACATAGAGCCCAGGAGTAAAGCTGGGTACACACTAACGTTTTTACTCACAACGGGCCTGATCCAGACCTATGCTTATGAAACGCTCATGTGCCTAGCGTATTTACGCCAGCGTGCCTACGATGCACTCCCCTAGACACTCCCCTTCGTCGTACTTAGTTTTGCCTTCTTACACCCAGCAAACCCTACCCTAACTTTTCTGTTTGTAACTGCCGGCATCTGTAAGCTCCTTGCGTGGTTACGACGCTTAGCACGCCCATACTGTACTATTTAAATGCCTCACCCCGCCCTCGGGGTCCAGGAGATACTGGCTGACGCGTTTCGAGGGACAAAGCCTCTTTTTCAGACGGTCACTCCTGGACCCCACAGCGTGTTCTTCTGCCTTCGGACCATCGCTATATCACGACCGCTTGCTGTTCTTACCACCTTGGACGGATCCCGGGCTTTTGACATCCCTCTGCATCGGTGACGGGACTTGTGCATTTCTTTCATCTGCATCTTAATGCCGGGTATGAATTGCTTCTGCTGGGGGTGTCCTTAATCCCTAGAAGGTTTCCTTAGGATCCTTCTGGGTCTTTTTATAATCCGTGTTTTATTTTATCTTTGTGTTTTGTGCATTTATCTGGTTTTGTATGCCACCATTTGTATAATAAATTGTAGATTTAACAGTGTTTCTTTTTTCACTGACTTTTACCTATGTACAATATGGAGGAATGATTGAATGAGAGATACCTACTATCAACATAATCAGCTATTTCTTAAAGACATAGTATCCCTATTTATTTCTTAAAGAGACAGTGTTGGCTTTTAGTAGATTCCATCTCTAGATTTTTTTTACAGAATTTAATATAGTATTTTTTATATTAGTTCTAGTTATATTTTTTATTCTATAGATACACAGCGCCTAATCGTAGGATATAATCATTTTCTTAGTATATCCTGTGATCAGTGTGTACCCAGCTGAAATGTGCATTCCCTTCCATGTCATGCTAACACAGTGTCGGACAGCCTAACACACTGCATAACCATTAAAAAGAGCAGCTTATTACCTTTACTGCTGGTAATAAGTTCAAACAATACAGTTAATTAAAGAAAGAAAGATTTCTATGAAATACCTTGATAGTAATCATTTCAACATGGTATTGCATATAAATGTTACTCACATGAACAGGGGCATTTTGAGAAGTGAAGAGGCCCTTTTGCAGGATTTGAACATGCCCCCCATGCTTACCTGAGACAAGACTGTCCCGGGCCAAAAAAAGGGGCGGAGCTTACATGGTCGTTTGGCTCTGCCCCTTTCTCAGCCCGCTAATCAGGACAGTCCCACCGCAGGGAAAGGAGGACTCATTTGCCATCTATTTCTTCCCTCCGGAAGATCTTAGAGGAAAGAAATAGATGCTGAACGTCCGCCCTTCCCCTGCCAACCCATTGTGCAGGATGCATGCCACAGGGCACCCTGTTCTGAGGGGCCTGTGTGCGCCGCACACCCTGCACCCATTATAGATACTCCTATGCTCATGAAGTAACTTGCTGTAGCCAGAGCACACAAATAATGGGCTGGATGCAGACTTATGTAAGTGTTTGAAATTAGTTACTCCTGGGCTAAACCATGTTGATTTCAGGGGGAGTCAAGTTAATTGTATTCTTTGCATGCAGGGATATATCTATGAATTGCTTACTGCACACAGACACTGACCAGCTTTACTGTCACACTGTTATTTAGACTTGGGATAGGAAACATCACCTCTCAACTCTAATACTGTTTGCAACAGATGAAATATGACTCCGCTGCACAGTTCTAAGACCACATGACGCAGTGGCAAGGATCACTACATCTCTGCAGGAGCCAATGAAGCCAGTTACTGTACTTCTAAAGCCATGTGTTGGGCACTCATGCACTAGGGTCACTTTGTTTCCATTACTGTGCTAGGAGCTGTATCTGCCACACAGAATATCCATTGTGGTTCCTTTTTGTAGCAGGATGTGTCTGAGCTATTTAATTGGTTATTTTATAAAAAAAAATATTTAGGCTTCCAGCATCTTAACAAAATATAGACAAACAAAACTCAACACAAACAATAAAGGATTGCATTATGTAAAGAAGAGCAGAAGTAGCATGTAAAACAAGTGTTACCAGCTATAACAATAAGAGAAGAGATCTGGGGCATCAGGTGCCTGTTGAAAATTACTGCTGTAAAATGGTTCAAGTAGTGTTTTGATGATTCACCTAAAGAGGAACAAGGATTTATTCCTACAGACTTCCTCTGCTTGTAGTTCCAGTAAAACATTTGGCAGAGTAGTTACCGGTAGCTCTGTAGTTTAGAGTTTGAAGTGGGAGCTAGAGTGTCATCAGGCTTTATTTTTGGTTCTTAAGCTTTTAAGTAATTTTTTGACTCTTTTAATAAAAAAAAACAGTATAGGGTGTTATGACAGGGTGTCTGCTTTTTATTTCTTCAATCCAGAAGATCTAGGAGGGAAGAAATAGATTCCAGTATATGGGCGGGGCTTAATGACACATTTTATGCAAATCACGCCATTAAGCCATGCTTCAGTCAATCACTGCTGTAATCCCTAGTGTTCCAGGGGTGGGCGGGGCTTGATGACATCAAATTTCGGCAAGTTGGCAACCCTCTGCTATGGGCAAACAATAAACAACACATAATTACAATTGAAATTCAACAGAATATATAATGGTCTGATCCAGGGAATGGGCCGGATCCATATCTTTTCTGCTGCTGCAGTCGGAGCTCCGGATGCAGTGGAGATCTGATAGTAGATTGTCGAGTAATCTTAAGTCGTGTGCGGGGAGACAGCTTCCCTTAAATGCTCCATAACATTTATGCAGTGGCCCCATGGAAAATGGCTTAATTAAGCCTGTACTGGATAATTTCCAATCCTCCTCCTGCCAATGTGTATGCATGGTCAGAAAGTATCCAGCTTCGTTCTTGAAGACGTGTATATGCGCACTTGCCATTTGCAGTGGAGAACGATCATAAATGGCGAGTCTGGATTAGTGTTTCTTGACCAGTTTGTTGTCGTTCCAGCAAATTGTTCCAGCGTACACACTATACAATTACCGAGTCGATTATGGGCAGATCAGCCCAATACGGTAAAGTCAGGGAGCACCCTGCTTAACACTGTCAATGGCACAACATGCCCTCAGATGATGTTAGGAGGTATACACCTTCAAAGGCACCTCATGTCTCTAGCCATATTAAAAATATCATTTCAAAACATAGGACCGGATTCACAGATCCGCTTTTTTACTCACGCACATAAGGCAACACCCATAACACTCTCCTCGGCTGGACAGGTTTTCGGTCACTTACGCCTCCATGGGGCACCCTTAACTCTACACGTGTAACTTACGTACTTATCTAACCGTGCCCTCTAATGCCCATTTTAAATGCTTCCCTTGCTCACTTTCACGTAACTTCTACCATACGGATAAAAACCACTCCCCTCCGTACGTATGTCCCTAAGTGCGATTCACAAGAATGTGCGTAAATACTACATAACGCATTCGCAGTTATTCCACTCCTAAAAATACGCAGGCATCCCAACACAAAAACTTATCTGTGAATACGGTCCATAATACATAAATTTACACAATATAGTTGTTGTTGTTGTTGTGATTATTAAATTAAGATGACAATGTAGAAGAAACACAGAAAAGGGGGTAGGTAGGTCCAAAAATTGTAGTATTCTGTATTGTAGTTAGACATTGAAGTTCTCACTCTTTCTACCATGCACATACCCAGCTGGACCCATAAGAGGGTTTTCTTTGTTTAATAAGACTCGTTACAATTAAGCTTTTTTTGCACATATTAGATTCTCCCATAATCTGTGTGTTTTTGAAGTGTATAATTGTTTTGTTTACATAAAAAAATAGTTAGATATAAGGGCATACTATATTGTGTGCATAGATTATGTGTTCTTGTGTGCACAAGATTTTGAAGCTACAAATACTTTCATACATACTTGTGTTTCAGACAAAGATTTCCCTTGTATACAAATACACATTACATAGATTGCATAGTCTTCAAGCTGTTTATTTGTGCGTTTCTCTGCGACGACAGAATGACTTATTGTCCCCTTATTCTATATTCAGTGCTGAGTGGGAGCTATATTGTGCTTAGTAACGACAGTGCCATTTAAAAGCACTAGCCATAATAATGCTGCAGCTTTATCTTGCTGTCCGACAGGATATGTACGTAATTGCAGACAGGAAACCCCAGAGCTGTGACCACTGCAGAGCCATTTGAAGCTGTAGCAGGCTGAGTGGAAACTCTGTGCAGTTTATGGTTCAAACGTTTCCCTTTCAATGAATGAATCTTTAAGAAAGCTGCAATTACAACTTTGCAAAGCGGCTTTACTCATTCCAGTGGCACTGCACTATGCAACACTGTGACTCCCAATATCCTGCTACTAGCAATGGTAGGATGAGAGTTATACTTTAAAGGTAATGTACCTCTTCTTAGTATGGAGACTTATTTTAATTCTTCTCATTCTTGATAGCAATGCAAAAACTGTAAATCTTTCTATATAATTCTTAACTTCTAAATAAACATAAGTAGAAGCAGAAAGCTATTTGTTTGTTGTGCTACAGACCTCCTGTAGTTCTGGGATGCACTATTTAACTACTAATTTACAGTTACCCACAGGGCCAACACGTGCAGGCATCAGGGGGTGGGTGCACTAAGGGGCGACTCAGTCTGCCTGTCATACAGACAGTGTGACCGGAACCGCAGGCAGCAACAGGGTATTACCTATTGCTATTAAACATTAGAAGGCGCTTGTTGAGCCAGTGACAGACTCAGCAAGCATGTGGTTAAAAATCCTAAGACAATTCCCTGTTGGTGCATTGCAGCGCCTGTCACACTGTCTGTATGACAGTCAGGCTGGGGCAGAGAAGCCAACGTCCCCCCCCCCGATTATCCCCCTGCTCTCCCTCCCCACCTCAAGAAAGCACAAACTTCTAGTGTGCAGGGAAACGCCGAACACCCTACTACGGGCATAATTTACACTATCTTATTCACCTCCAAATATAGTATGTGTTTACCTGTATTGTGGAATGATTTGAACTCCATGTATAAAAGTGAAAGGGAACTAACTGCAATTTAATGTATTTAAAAACAAGAACACAAGACATACATGTGAAGCTGTTGTGATTCTAATGGAAAACCGCTAAATCAACACCAACAAAGAAAATATTCAGAAGCTTTACTTCCGCCTCGTCTGCAAACTCTTGAATCATTTCTACTGACTGATATATGCAGGTTTGCTGAAGAAATATAACATGATGTATTACAAATCTAAATATCAGTAAAGTAGACAAACGTGATGAGAAGCAACAAACATAAGAGCTGATCCATGTTTTTGTTACCATCTACTTCCAAAGTAGCCTCACAGAACATGATTGTCAGGAGTTCATACGGAATTCTTAGCCCAGCTCTACATATGTAGGAACTTCCCACAATCCTCTGCCAAAACATCCAATGTCATCAGTGGTGCCTGCAGCAGCTCCTTGCACATACTGGGCCGTGTTCACAGATCCGTTAGTAAAAGGTACGCAATTATACGCACGTACGTTGCAACACCCATGACGCTCCCCTCACACAGCCGGGTTTGCACGTACGTTGCAAGGCAACACCTATGACACGCCCCTCACACGGACGGGTTTTCGGTGACTTACGCCTCCATAGGGCACTCTTATCTCTACATGTGCATTTACGTGCGTATGTAACTAACCGCACCCTCAAATGGTCATTTAAATGCCTCCCCCCACCCACTTTCACGTAACTTTGTCCGTATGGATTTCAACCACGCCCCTCCGCACGTATGTCCCCAAGTGCGATTTACAAGTACGTGCTTAATGGATTTCCGTGCCTAAATTCAACGTAAATAGCGTAAATAAAGTTACTACGCATGCACAGTTACTCCGATCCTAAAAATACGCACAGAACAGTGAATACTATTCCTTGATTGCAATGGAACGCCCTATCCCATACCTGGTATCACAATCGATACAATTCACAGGTCACATGAGAAATAAATGATACACAACTGAAAAAAAGGATATTGATGGTTAATTACTATATTTTAATTTAAAATAACGTACGTCAGAGGAGTTTTAAGAAGTGAGGGGGCCCTTGTACAGGATTTGCACATGCCCCACCCCCCTTACCTGAGACAGGAGTGTTCCGATTCGCGGTCCGAAAAGCTTAATGCCCCGTTAGATCCTGCCTTTTTTCGGCCCACGAATCGGGACAGTCCCACAGCAGGGGAAGTGGGACTAATTTGGAATCTATTTCTTCTCTCCGGAAGATCTTAGAGGGAAGAAATAGATGCTGAATGGCTCCCCTTCCCCTGCCAACCCAGGGTGCAGGATGCATGCCACAGGGCCCCCTGTTCTGAGGGGTCCATGTGCACTGCACACCCTGCACCCATTATAGATACGCCTATGACGTACATGCATATAGATGGAGGAGTATCAATGATAATAAAATAGTAAAAATAGGGTACTTCCTCATCTTTGTGGCCCCCTGTTGGAGGCCGCTGGTGGTTACGCTACTTACGCATTTCTGTGCATTGAGATCATTGCATAACACCTAGCGGCTATCACTAGAGCCAGCTAGTGGCTGCAGATGCAGAAAGTGAGGGAGCTGGATCATGGTAGGTGACAGTCCCAGAAGCCGGATGCCAGAGAGAAACACTCCTAACTTGACCAGTGTCCCAGAGAACAAATAATAAGTTTAACTTACGCCAAACATACTATCCACATATGCCATTCATTTAGCTAAGGAGCCGATAAAAAGCAGCTAGCTGGCTCTAGTAATAGCCGCTAGGTGTTATGCAATGATCTCAATGCACACAAATACGTAAGTAGTGTAACCACCAGCGGCCACCAGCAGGGGGCCGCAAGGATGAGTAAGTACCAAAAATAGATCTATTCTTGCATGTATCAATACCCTCTTGTCAGTGATATTGGTCTTAGTCATTCCAGAGTTGAAATGACCATACACCAGGGTTGCCGACTTTGTAAAGCTTCTCTCCGGGAGAACCCAGAAGAAAGCCATAGCTTGCTACAAGGGGGTGGGGCTTAATGACGCTATTTATGCAAATTAAGCCCCACCCCTGCCAATCAATGCTAGTAATATCTGCGGATGAGTGCACCAGATGTTAGGCAACGGATCTCCATATGGACGGAACTCTACTCTGAGATCCGTACATATGGGTGGCCCTTGTCTTCCACATTGTAAAACTAAGGACGACTCTAAGCTGCTAGGCACGGATGTGTCTGTGAGTGTACACTGATCCGTATGTAGCAGTTAGAGAAGGGTTATGGACACTGAAGTACAAGCCTGCAACGTGACCCATTCCATTAAGTATAAAATAATCTGCTCCTCAGTTTCCTACTGTCAGTTACTATGGTAACCTCTTTTGTTGAAGAGGCAAATAGTTTTTTAAATATCAGTTAATTCATTTAAACCAGGTGAGTGACAGTTGGAAGCTCAGGAGCAGATTAAATTTTACCTAATGGAATGGGTCATGTTGGAGGGTCTGTAAGTATCATGTGCAGAGGTCTGGATATAACCCTACATCATTTGGATAATTGATCTATTGTCATTTAATTACTTATCTCTATTATGTATAAATAACTAATGATCTAATGAAATTTGCATATTATTATTTTGTTAAATTCTGCTTTTACATGTGTGTGCATGTAACTTCAAACCAAATGTAAAAATATATCACAGCAATTAGGGATTATTTTATATTATTATTTTATACATTATTGGCTCACACGGTCATAAAGTGTCATATTAATTGATTACATAATAAATATAAAACATCTTATCTAGAACACTAATGTTGAATATAACTGTTGCAGTGTAACATTCAATGCAGCCCGGTATAACCACAATCATTCATGCTGCACAGCACACTTAAGCATAAGGGTGAACAGGAACAGGTTCCTAAAGTTGTCTCTGGTTAGCAATCTATCCAGGAAATCAAGGCAATAGGGCACAAATCACATGACAGCACAGGAATCTGTTGTTTTATGATCTTTATGCACATCTTAGGCCAGTACGACAGCGTTTTTATACTAGCCGCTTGTGTAACTGCGACTTTTTGTATGTACTGTGCATGTGCGCGGCAGATGTTTGGCGTCATAACTCTGATCGTACGAAACTTCCTCGTAAATACGAACGAAGGAGCGGGTCATCCATATGTCAGCCGGAAATATGCATTGTAGGCGGAGGGAAGCATTTAAATTGTACAGTAGGGGCTGGGTTAGGCCGTTACGTGCGACAATCCTTTACGTACACAAGGAAAAGTTAAGGTAGGGTTTGATTCTCGTAAATCAAGTAAATTACGTGCGACCGAGGGGAGTGAATAGTACTTAAGATCGCGTAAATACACTACAATCGTACTTAAACAGCACTTAGGTCTGGATCTGGCCCTTTATGATTATCATTAAAAATGGCTGCTGGATTGAGTGAAACAAAGAGGTGAACAATTTTGACCTTTCATAAATAGTGTTTAAAGTTCCCTATTGTTTTCTCTGTGAGTCATCATTGTCTCTTATTGTAGTTAAATTTAGACAAGTCTAGGCAAGTTTACTTTACTTTTTCTTTTTCTTTTTTTTTTTCTTTCTTTCTTTTTTTTTTTATAATAATTCAACCTCAGGGAATTCCCTATCTGATGGAACTGTAAGAGTTGAGTTCTCAAGGGTTATCGTGGGTCACAGGCGAGCGCATAACCTGATTTCAAACCACATATTGTTGCGGAAGCTATAGTTTTCCATCCAGTTCATAAAAAAATGTAAAGAACTTTCCTCTAAACAGGGGAGTTGTAGACTGCACCCAAGCCTGAAGTACAGATTTACTCGCCGCCGAAACCGAAAACGGATGATTTTTGCAATTTGACTTTTTGGTCCGTGCTTACGCAATCTACGTACAGAAATGGTACGTAGATAGCATAAATAAGCTACTATGCATGCGCAGTAGCTCAGTTCTTAAAACAACATACCTAAGACAAAAACTATGTAACTATGAATCTGGACCTTTCTTTTTAAGTCCGTTGTGTCTTTTTTTTTTATTAAGTATGTACTACTACTATCTAGGTGAAAGTATTTGTAAGGTACTTCTTCCCCTAGTCACAGTTCTATGGGTTACTGCATGCAGCCATTTTGTTCTGCTGGTTCTGCAGAAAGGGTTGTGAGCGAGCGGTATTCCAAACGCTGCGCACACTTCTTGATTGTGTCTAGTAATTGGTCTGCAAACCTGGTTTCCGGCCAAAGCTATAAGAGGAATGTTGCTCTGGAAATGAGGCAGTTTAGTAAATACTTAATCAATTTTTTTTGTAAACCACGTCGGCTGTTTCATTGCCAAAAGTGTTTTACATTTTTTAAATAATGAAATTCCCATTGTAATGAAAACATTAAAAACATCTGACATCATTTAAGAATAAATAAATAGATAAATAATAATAAAAATATTCCTTACTTTGTCCACTCCTCCCCTCTCTTCCTTTACCTCTCTCTTCTTCTCTTCCTCTTTTTTTCCTCTTTTCCACTCCTCTGATTGCCACTGGACCTGCATTGGAGGTGTCATTAGTTAGTATTTAAGGTTAGGGTTAGGATTTTTGTAATGCCTAACACAGTAAGTGTGCGCATAACAATATTCTCTCTGACAGGTATCGCTCTTACAGCCCTGTCATATAGAGGAAGACCAACGAGTTAAAACGTTCTGCATTTTATTGCCGGCAGGTTAACTGTTGTCTTTCTGACCTTCCGGCTGCATACCACACCTTTAAATTGCCAACGCTCAATAGTATAGCGCTTTCAGATTGCCGCCCCAGCAATAATCCGGGTTTTTCAACCCAGGTTGTTACCAGGTGATTTGCCGGGTTTTTGACAAAATGTACAGCGGGGTAGACCCGGGAAATTCTGCATCCCGGGTCTGCCCTGACATTGAAAAGTGGCTGCGCGCAGCTCCCGGGAAGGGACTTGTTTACTGTTGCCTAGCAACAATAACAAATTTCTGCAATAGGGTCTATTAGGTGAGACTCGGGTTGGAAAACCCAGGTCAACCCCTTTCACGTTACTGGGATACGACACAGGAAAATCTCTTCTTTTTTCCCTTTTCTAAGTCCCAGGTTATTAGACTAGATTGGTTTTTAGTGGTGATTTGAAAGGGGTATAAGATTGCTATAGCTAAATGCACATAAATCTGTACTTGTCTGTCATCATACCTGACCCCACTTAACTCTCATCTGTTCCTCTCAAGGGGCCTGATTCAGAACTAGGCCCGCCGTACTAGCTACGGCAGGCGTAAGCGTAAGATCGGCCGGGCAGATGTGACGCTGGAGGGGGCGCCCCCCAGCGTTACTACGTTCAGGTTAGTGAAGGTGGGCGGGGGGATTTAGTTTAATGAGGGAAGGAGGGAGGGAGGGCTTAGTGTTACAACGCTCCTGTGCGAGTGTATTTTCCCTTGCTTAGGCCGGCTGAAGTTAGGGTAGCCTTCAGCCGGCGTAAGCGAGGGAAAATACGCCCGCACAGGTTGAGTGTCGGGCCCATCGGCGTAGTTCTGGATCAGGCCCAAGTTCTCTGAGCCCAAATAACATATAGAAGCGACATCTGTCATAGCAGCATTTGCACACACACAGACTAATAAACACTACCAAAGTCTGTGCAATTAAGCTTCTTATTTCTTGTGGCAAACTTAACAATTGCCCAATGTGCTCACTGAAAAATAGAGCTGTGGGACACATATAGTCGAGGAGCACCTCAGTTTGATTTCTCCAGCACAGTTCTAATCTAAGGCAGGCATAGGCAAACCTAGTGTTGTGAAACTACAAGTTCCATCATACCTTGCCAGGATTTAGCAATGCCTATGCTGTTGGTGCATTCTGGGAGTTTTAACAGCTGGAGTGCTAAAGGTTGCCAATGCACGTTGTAAGGGAACAAAAACAATAAAAAAAAAACACTTAAAATCTCCCAGGGACTGTTATTGAATGTCTGATTCTAGTTATTTGTTCTGTAACCATTGCCTGTACCATGTAGTTTGTACAAATAAAGAATTTATACCCTCCCCCCTTCCCAGGCCCACTCTTAATTCTCTGCTTAATTCTCAGCTACCAATCTGACGATTATTAAAGCTTGAGAGCACACCTTCCATTGGTTAAATGAGTTGTTATTGGTACATAGTGCGTTCTCTTGTGTCCCTCAGTTTCTGACAGTTCATTTCCAGATTATTGGAAGTCATCCTCCTGGGAGTCATTCACCTAACTCTGCGCTGTTACTATGACAAAGTCACACCTGAATATTCCCCCTGCTATTGCCTTGCTTCTGTATGACATGGCAAAGTGACAGACCTAATACTAAGCAACACAGACATTGGGGAGCCATGTGACAAACCCCTACAACCCTGATTGTGGGATTGGAATTACTTTGTTTAGTAAAACAGTTGAAACATTCTGCAGTTACCAGATGATTCTGTTATGGAAGTTGGATGTTTTAGCTAATGCTTCATGTAGGCATTAGGTCTACATCTGTTCTAAACCATATTGAATTGCAGGGCAGAGTAAAGTGAAAATGCAAAGTGACTTAAGCTGGGCACACACTAGAGCGATCATTGCTCCTAGCACATGATGGTCGATAAACCAGACGATTTCACCCCACGGGGAAAGGTCCCGATATCGACACCACACACAGCAGAGGTCGGGAGCTATAATCCAGGGGCGTTTCTAGAAATGAAGGGGCCCGTGTGCAGACCCCTCCTCCTCCTCACACAGCCTCCCCCCTCCCCTCCCAAGACGGGCCCCCCTCTTCTTCTTCTCAACCCCATCCATATCTATACAAACGGAGACGGTCTCCAGCAGTCTTCCATTCCCAACAGTGCACTGCGCAGCCTCACGCTCTGCAAACAGAAGAGGAGCATGAGGCTGCGCAGTGCACGCACGTCTGACATCCCCATGTGACACCCGCGCGCAGTGCACTGTTGGGAACGGAAGGCTGCTGGAGACCGTCACCGTTTGTACACATATAGGTGGTACTGGGATCTTCCATTGGGTGCAGGGTGAGTGCAACGGGCGGCCCCCTTGTCTGCGGTGGCCCGTGTGCACTGCACACTCTGCACCCATGGTAGATACGCCACTGCTATAATCTCTGCAGGAGAGCCTGCAGCTAACCTAATGGCTGGCTGCAGTCTCACTCTGATTGGCTGGGTCTCCTGTCAATCTTGACAAGAGACCCATGCTGCCAGCCTACTGGGTGGCTGAAAAATGAAATTATAAATGAAAAAATGGTTGTGTGAAAGGTTCTGCAGTGTTGTGCAGAGCCTTTCACACTGACAGGCTGCCCATCACTGTGTCCTCTTTCCTTTCCC
>WWET01000408.1:521293-531509 GCA_011038615.1 Limnodynastes dumerilii
CCCCATACGTGTGAGCCAAAAAGGATTCAGTCTCCAGAACCTTATGCCCCTAGTGGTATCCAGAGTTATCTTAAGATGGAGTGGAGAGTGGTCAGACACCCCTCTTGTCGAATATCGCACCTCTAACACATGGGGGGTGACAGTAGAAGACACCAACGCTAGATCAATGCGAGACATAGCATTATGAGTGGCAGAATGACATGAAAAGTATTTCTGGTGTGGGTGATAAAAACGCCAAACATCTATCAAACCCATCTCACCTACAAGCTTAGAGAAAGCAGTGGGGGCCGGGGCTACCAGATTAGCGTGCTCATTCCATTTGTCCAAGTGGTTGTCCATTATATTGTTAAAGTCACCGAGACATATTACTCTTGCCTCAGGCACAGAGGACATAAAAACTGCGGCCTTCCGCAGCACCTCATAATTAAACGGGGGAGGTATATAAACACCCAGTAGGACATATGGGACAGAGGAGATCCTAGCATGTAAAAAAACAAAGCGGCCATGCATATCTATTTGGACCCGGTCAACACTAAAGTGAAGGTGTTTGCGGACCAGCAAAGAAACCCCTCTAGAGTGACTGGTATACGTGGCATGATAGGCCCACCCAACCCAGGGGCGCTTCAGAGCCATAACCTTTCCCCCCACCAGATGTGTTTCAAGCAGGCATATAATGTCGGCCCGAGACTGTCGAAGCTGAGTGAGTACCAGCGAGCGCTTGATTTTATCATTAAGTCCCCGCGTGTTCCAGACCAGCAGGGTCAAATCCTCTCTCTTAGCATCCCGTGACATAGCAGCGCGTGAAAAAAGGAAAACCTCACGGATAGAGCATGAACAACACTGCAGGCTACTGCCCACAGTACATATTTGCAATAAGTACATTCAATCGCTATCAACATAACAAAAGCAGACCATTGAGTGAATACATGAATACACACCATTTTAAACCATAACCCCCTTCTCCCACTCCCACCCTGTATACCCACCATAACTAATGGGATACCTATGACCCTTAACAGTAACTCTCCCCACCCCTAACCCGAATAATACAGCTTAATACTTTAAGCAATTAGAACTAACTAAGGGGCTAAGACCACTAACCTTAAGGCTATTACTAGAAGGGTAGCTCCCTCTAACGGTAGATCAACTCTCCCCTCCACCCCACCCCCGTATTAACGAAAAAAAAAACAAGGATAACAGGGCACCCAGAGTCCTCAGGTAAAACCTAAAGGAGGGCAGACAGATGCATAACAATTATATAGTACTTATCCAGTCCATCAGACATGGCGGCCCGTACGCCTCTCCAGCCAGGCCTCAGCCTCACGTGGCGTATTAAAGAACACTGTAGAGTCATCAGCCACAACACGGAGCCGCGAGGGATAAAGCATGGCATAGGGTAACTGTAAGTCCCGGAGACGTCGCTTGACAGCAGCAAACTGGGCTCGGGATTTCTGTATGTCCAGCGCAAGATCCGGAAAGACCGAGACCGGCTGGTTGTCGATCTGTAGTTGTCCTCTGGTACGGATGAGGCGAAGCAGCGTATCCCTGTCCTTGAAGTGAAGAAATTTAGCGATGAAGGTCCGCGGGGGCGCTCCAGGGACCGGCGCCTGTGCCGGGATCCGATGGGCACGCTCCACCGCAAACTGTGGCGTAAAGGACTCCCTGCCAAACACCTCCGTCAGCCAGTTTTCAAGGAAGACAGTTGGATCGTTACCCTCCTTCCTCTCCGGCAGGCCGACAAACCGAAGATTGTTACGGCGTAAGCGCCCCTCCATATCCGTTAGCTTTTGCTTACACTGATTAACTTCGGATGCTAAACTGGCAAGGCGTCCCGGCACAGGGGCTACAATATCATCCAGGGCGGAAATGCGGCGCTCAGTGTCGGAGACCCTCTCTCTGATCTGTTGTAAATCATGCCTGAGGAGCGAAATATCAACCTGCACTTCGCCAATTTTACTCATCAGGGTCTTCTCTGAAGCTGAAATGGCTGATAAAAGAACCTGCTGCAGGGAAACCGTATCCAAACTCTCTGCACTCTCCAGGGGTCGCGGACTCGGCGGTTCGGAAGAGGAAGGTGGGCTGTGTGGGGGGGCACTGGTAGATTGACGGGCAAATCTCTCCAGCTTGGCCGCCGCTGCGGCGGATTTATCCGATCTGCCCATTATAGACACAGTTAAGTATTTGATTAGGCACAGTAGTAGAGAGATATAGCCTGCAGTATCAGAAGGTATCTGTGCAACAGAGGGCAGAAATAGATAACATCAAAAGTTCCGTATGTAGAACAGGATTTACTCCACTTTAGGCACACTTATTGTTCCCAGGGATAGTATTAGGGTAGTAGCTTGCAGGCCACAATGCAGGATAAGCACAATGTAGAGAGTGACTTTTCCAGGTGAAGCAGGATAATTCAAACCCTAGACAGTAACACTTGCTAAAAGTCAGCAGTCCAGGAACTGAGTGTAAGGGTAGGTAGGTCTCAGCAGGCACCCCACCACCACAGAGTCTATGCCAGGACCCCTTTCCAGATGTCAGGCTGGGGTGTAAATGGCAATGAGAGTCCAGCAGCACAACAGGCAATAAAGTCCCCCACCAGCAATGACAAGGGCCTCCCCAGCAGCAGCTGATCTCTGCTAAAATGTCTCCCAGCCAGCCCCAATTATATGTCAGACAGTGGAACCTGGCCAGTGGTATTCCTCCTCCGACAGTGTACAATACAGCACCTCTCAATCCACTGTCTTTCCTGCAGCGTCAGCTCAAGATGGCGCCCAGCGGCCAGTTTGCGCGCCAAAACGGGTCCCAGCAAGCAGGGCTCCCTTAGGAGGGTTCCACCTCGCACCACACCGCCAGCACCGTCGCGGGTCACGGAGTCGGGCAGAGGACACGGCACTGAACCGGAGAAGATCTCCCACGTGGGCGCCGCCACGCCTGAGGATCCGGAGGGGCCTGTCACTCCGGGGGAGGCCGCGGCAGCTCAGGAACTCCCTGCCGTCGGGTAAAACCGCCGTTGGAACCAGGGCAGGTAAGCAGGGCACAAAGGGGCACCAGGATCCAGGAGCAGGGGGAGTCAATCCAGCAGCAACGGATAAATAAACGGATATTGGAGAGGGAGCACAGGCAGCGTGCGACCTACTCCATTCTCATCCAAGCCCCGCCCCACTAAAATACATTTCTAGTCACAATACTCTATGTATCATTTACTGAATGTATCTGTCTTACATCTTCTTGTATAGTTTCTTATGGAATAGTCTGTCACTCAATGCACTCTGCAGCAGGGCAGGGAATCTGTTTCTGTGATTGGAGGCCATGCTATAAAGTAAAAAGTACATTTGAATTGTAACATAGGTGAGAGCCAGCTCACTGCTGGCAAAGGGCTTGTTCCCGCTCTCAATGTTTTCCTAAATGCATTTTCCATCTAATTTGTGCTGTATCTGGCTGTACATTTTGTAAACCTCTAACATTGCCTGGTTTGCACGCAGTTTCCTTGCAGAAATGTTAAGTATACATCATATAGGGCCAGATGCAGAGCTACGTTCCCATTATGTTTAAAGACATCGCGTATTTACCAGGCACTCCCCTCGCTAGTACATACTTTGGCCGTTTAACGCTTGTCGAACCCTACCTTAACTTTACACAGTGTAAGTACTGACGTACGTACAAGCTGGATGTACATAACTGCCTAAGCGCACCCAGACTGCTGGATTTAAATGCCTCCGAAGCGTAATTACGGGTGTTGTATGGTTGCCACGCCCCCTCATTCGTAGTTACGCAGTTGATACTAGGCTGGTACGTACGTTCAGAGTTACGTGGCGTATCATCTGCCGCGCTCATTTGCTCATAGCGTAAATATGCAAGCGTACTTATTTCTGGATATACCCCATAGTTTGTAAAGTTGGTCTCCCAATATTTATAATATATGTTTTATTATATTTTATACAATTTTTAGAAATAAATATTTCAATTCATATTTGGATTTAGAATTTCTAACACTTTGGCCTTAATTATTCAAAGGAAAATGTGCAATGATCACACATGACTTCCCAGCTCTTAATATACCATATAGGCAAAAAAATGCACAATTTACATATACAATTTAAAGCTTATTCCATGTAATAGTGAAGATTGTATTACTAGAAGCTATCCCCTATCATGTGCAAGGATCTGTGTAACCACAATATTTATTTTATGTAAAATTCCATCTTGGTTGATTAATGCTTGATTCTGTTTGTTCTATAACCCGCTGCACATTCAGGAGCTGATCTAGAGCTGAGATTACACCTATTGTTTAGGTGGAATTGCAACGGTTTTTAAAACTACACGTATGCATAACGGAAGTGAACAGTGGATGCCAGTGTCTGCTTCCATGTGCTCTGCATTAGTGCAACGGGGTGTTCAAAATATTGAAATCAAAAAGTGGTTGGTTTTGTGCTGCTGCGAGCGCGGTAATTTTTTGCAGCGATTTAAAAAACAAACAAAAAAAACAGTTTGAAAAATACAAAACTTGTATTGCAGCTTCTGCACATCCGTTTGCATACCTCCCAACTGCCATCATTATTATTATTATTATTATTATTAATAAAATAATATAAATTGTCTTTTTCTCTGTACTAGTACCACTGGTTGAGAACCCTGCTATAATGTAATGCTGAGTGAATAAACACACTTTTATTAGCAACAAGGAGTGTCGACCGCTGCTTTAAGCTGTCAGCCTCTAACAGCTTCTATCAGGCAGCTGTTTTACCCACCTCCACCCCAAGTCCTGTCTAACCCCACCCATTCACACTCAGGCCCCGCCTCCTAGCTATGGGGCCCTTGTCTGTCACATTCTGCCCCTGTTTAGTGTATTCACACTTGTGCACAGACCAGAAAGGCAGCCACCATCTTGATCTGTACAGAAATTGGGGGAATTCAGCAGTTGTACTTTTTGTACTATTACTTTCTTTTTATTGGATAAATAATGTTAGTAGTAGCCAAGTGGCTAAATTAAATAATGTAAATGCTCTTATTTTAGGTTTTATTGGCATTTTAATACAAGGGTTTTGGAGAGAAAAAATGCATTTGGCAACACAGTGCACACACACAAGCCTTTCCCTGGCAGAGGCCAGCTGTATATATTCAGCATACAACTGGGCCTGGATTAGTCTAGGGAAACTTTCTGCATCCAATTGGCTGTTGTGGAACAAAACACACTGTACATGTAGCTCTTTAGCACATTTCCAGCAAAATTGTACATTGTGGTCTCACACCGTGTCCATAACAAGGATTATTATAGTTTTTATTTAAAGAGGGTTTGTTTGTTTTTTTGGCAAAATATACCACACAAACTCAATTTATTAAAAAAATAATTGCTTAGAGAAATTAAGATGTAAAACAAATAACACCTATGGATATATATACATACAAAAAGGCCTGGCACCCTTCCACTTACAAGGCTTCTCTGTTTGGTGGTCCTATCTTTAAATCTATCAGAGACTCAAAGTTGGGACTTGATAGATTTAGAATTAGGACACATCTGCAAATGTATGTAACTTATTCTCTGACTTTTATTTTAAAGATAGAACATTATGGTGGCTTATCATACATCTGCACTGCCTCCACCTCCCCTCTCTGTCAATCTCTACACTGGCTTCCTGCCCCTTTCAGAATTCATATATAACCAAATAATGTTTTTATCAATAACTTAATGCAAAGGATCTTACTGTATGATACAAATGTAGGCACACCAGTGGCTGAGGTCATTCCTTATCATTAGTTAAATTGTAACCTCAGATGATCCAAAAATGGTCATGTATTTCTATGGGGGCTCGGTGAATTAAGGGGCTGTTTGTTAGGTGTAAGTGCACTGTTAGCACTGCGCATATGCAGAATGGGAGTGAGCACAAAAATGGGGACGTAGAGTGTCTGATCCGCCTGTGCACGCTTCCGTGTGCTCTTCACTAAAGCAGTGGGATTCCACTATATTTAAATGAGTAAGTGTGTGCTTTAGTGGTGCTGTGAGTGCAGTTGCAGCCCTGTTTCCCTGTGTTTCCTGCTAATATCCTGAACCAGCTCAGGGCAGGAGTAAAGCTGGCCACACACTACACCGATTATCGCCTCTAGTATGTTATGGCTGATAAACAGAACGATTTTCACCTAAGGAAAGGTCACGATATTCACACCCTACACTGCAGAGGCTGGAAGCCATAATTTTGCTGAAGAGGGAGGTGCTGCTGTGATTGACAGGAGGCCCTTGGCTGCCTGCCAATAATGGCAAGAGTTTCCTGTTCAGAGGGCGGGGACACCAGAGGGAAGACTATCAGCAGCGGACACAGAGTAACCAGTATTTTTTTACTGCTGCCACTGATGCCTGTCACCTGTCACTGTGTAGTGTACTGTAGCGCTGTGTCCTCTCTTCATCTGTGTTAAATGACTATCAGCCCTGCATGTAAAAAAAAACAAATTAATGTAATAATTTTCACACATCAGATTTATTTATTTATTTATTAGCAGGTCTTTATATAGCACCTTCAGATTTACAGATTCACATACACAGACTAGGGTTCATTTTGTCAGCAGCCATTAACATACCAGCATGTTTTTTTGGTGTTTGGGAGGAAACCCACACAGACACAAGAAGAACATAAGAACACAAGAACACAAGAAGAACTTCTCACATGTAAGGGCTATTCCAGGTATACAGCTCGACTTCAGCTCCATGAGACACAAGTGCTAAACACTGAGCCACCTTGCAGGTTGTAACATGGATTGTCCAGGCACAGATATGCACTTTTTAGTGCAGTTACTGCTTACTCTTGATCAGCCTCTGGCTGTCCAGGCCACATAAAAATTATTTTGAATTGTGACATAAAAGATTGATCTTTGACAGTGTTTGACCTTTTTTTCCCTCTGTTTGCAGATTGAGTGTGCACAGCCAAACCGATATCCTTTGGAATGCAGACTTGATATCGTAAAAATGGGTAAGGAGTATTTTTTGTTTCACTATATCCTATTGTTTATTATCTTGTTTTGTGATACTTTGTGATTTTTTCTGATCCCTGAAGCATATCTGACATATACACACAGTACAATCTCAGGACATGCTATGCCCGAATTATCCCTAAGGGACCTATGCTTAATGGGCCTGATCCAAAACTATGCCCGGGGGCGTCTTTACGCTGGTCACAAGCGTAACTTCAGCTTTAAATACGTTCTGCTCATGCGCCTAGCAGATGTTTCCTGTCGTAACTCATGTCGGTTGTAATTGAAAATAGGTTTCCCCCGTAAGATTTGCGTAATTATGGCCTAAGGGGCATGCCTGTATTACGAAAGCCATAAATATGCTCCAGTTATGGAATGTAGGGGGGGGGCATTTAAATCATACAGTATGAGCTGGGCTACATAGTTACGACCATCACGTGGTTACGTCCTGCTGTGGTTACGATTACAAAAGTTAGGGAAGGGTTCCACAGGCGTAAGGCAGTGTAATTACGGACGACTGGTGGGAATGCCTGGGGGTGCAGTAAATATGATCCGCGCTAGTTTGTAACACAGGCGTAGGTCTGGATCTACCCCAGTGAAACTATAGTTTATTCTACTGTAGTTGTTGCAAACAAGAAATGAACCTGTGTAGCATTTCAGAGCTGATGGTTCCTGCAGTTTTAAGGTCAAGTTAAATTGCAGCAGACTCAAAATAGTCTGTTCCAGGGAAATTTGTGATAGGAGTAATAATTCATGACTGGATCCATGAAAAAGTGGAGTATTCCATTCGGTAGGATCAGAAAACCCTTGCTCTTTGTGTCCGCTCACATTCCGCAGTATACAGACCTATCAATATCCATGCGGTACAGACTACCAATTTTTTTTTTTCATCCATCAGCGGGGCAGGTCTGGACTGAAGGTTCAAGGGGCCCTTCCATGCACTTACATTGGATCAGATTTGTCCTTGTGTTAAAAGCTTAAAATTGTCCTTTAACAACTATTTAAATAAACTGTCCATAATTGATTTTACATAAGGTAGTGATCCCTGACTAAATGCATATTCTGTTCTTCCCTTTACACAATCCTTACAATTATGCACAGAAACACACGGGATCTGATTCACAAATAGGCTGTGAGGGGGAGTAAGTTCTTCCGTATGGAAGAACTTCCATAGAATGGGCCAGCACTGGAGATCAGCATTCCTAAATCCCGCCACACAGACTAAATAAGTGCCGGGGGAGGGAGAGCAGAAGATCCATGTGGAGAAGTTAAGGTAGGGTCCGAGCCTATTTACAGCGCACCGAGATATGAATGTATTATTATTATTATTATTGTTTATTTATAAGGCGCCACAAGGTGTCCGCAGTACGAAATACAACAAAATACAGTACAGACATACAGGGCAGGGATGGACAGCATAGTACATAATAATATACAGTACAGACATACAGGACAGGGATGGACAGCATAGTACATAATAAAATACAATATAAATATAAAAATATCACAAAAGAATCTGGTCTATCTGGTCATTCACAATATGTATCTAGTCTAATGCTGTATTTTGCTACTTGATATTCTATAGGTATATGTACTGTATTTGTATGTGTCTAATATCAACCCATATATCATGGCTGGCAGGGTCAGCTTAAATAGATTTTGCACTGTAAATTCCTCTACACACTTCTGTATTCTTTTGTGTATGTTCCCAATAAAACATATAAGGTATCCACACACTTCTGTCCTCATGGTCAGAGGTGAGCGAGGTTCACCACACTGTGACTGTCTTGGGACTATAATATGCCATTATGCTGCACAGCTTAGTTAGCTCCTCACCTGGGTAGCCGATTCCACGGACATTTCCACCATAAGTCTTCTCTGGCAGAGGGGCTCTTACCATTCCCTCTATAGTCTCTTATGGTTTAATCTTTAGGCTGCTTACAGTTCTGGTTTCCCAGGCCACCCCAATCTGAGCTAATTATTTATTTATCTTCACTTGCCCTGCAGAAGGGGGTGGGTATGGCCACCTGTTGTCCCATGGCTTGTGAGCTGGTCACACATGGGGATTTGGAGGTAGATTCGGCAATTGGTTTGTCAAGATAGGTCTTGGATTCTTCAATCCCTATTTTCCTTGTATTTGCAGATGCAATGATACACATAAGCATTCCTACTCTTCTGCTGTACCCTGGTAATTCTTTGAAGAAGGCACAATTCCTCATTTGTCTTTTGGTGTCCTCCCTCCCCCTTTACTTGTACTTCGGACATTCCATTTAATTAGCATTTTGCCTTGCGTTCTGTGCTTGCTTCACTTTATTGTATTTTTGTGATATTTTTATAGTCTTATTGGGCCTGATCCTGAACTACGGCCGCCGCCGAAGTTACGGCGGTCGTATACGTAAGATCGGCAGTTTTGCCATTCTGCGCATGTGCCGGGCAGATGTTGTCCAGCATAGTTAGGGAAACCTGTTCCTCAGGATCGGGCGTCCATAGCTGTTACGTAGTTACGGTTGAGGGGGCGTTCCTCGCTGTAACCATGCAACAGTTACAGAAGAAAGGCGGGGGGGAGGTAAGGAAATGAGGGCGGGTTTGGCCAGGTACGCTCCTATAACTTCAGCCGGCGTAACAGTGTGTAATTACGCCGGCCACATGGCCGGGAGAGCATGCCAATACTAACGCACAGCGCATCGGCGAAGGTCTGGATCAGGTCCATTGTATTTAATATATACTATGCTGTCCAACCTTACCCTGTATGTCTGTGCTGTATTTTGTTGTATTTTGGACGGCGCTGTGGACACCTTGTGGCGCCTTATAAATAAATAAAAATAATAAAATTGCAGGCTTTGCTCCTTCTTACCCTCCTCCATACTTCTTTGGCTCTGCATGGAGCTCTCCCCAACTTATGACTTGATTAGTGGTATTTACAATTCATTAATTACATTTCTAATGTTTCCTTTCTGTTTGAGTAGCCAGCTGTCTGGTGTGTAGTTGTAGTACCCCCTACACATGACTCATGTCATATTGGGCTCGATTATTGTTATTTGTCTCTCGGATTTTCACTGAATGGATGCTTTGTACATGCGGATGTTGGCCCGGATCTTTAAAGAACGCATACACGAAATCTATGTAACAAAATGATACGTAGATTACATATAATAGTTACTACGCATGCGTAGTAGCGTATTTTAAGACCATATGTGCAACACGCACGGTGTTGTGAATCCAGGCCTATATATCTGTCTTCATTGTTTGTCTCCTCCAGAGA
>WWET01000408.1:531551-547810 GCA_011038615.1 Limnodynastes dumerilii
AAGAAAAAAATAAATATATATTTTAATAGGAATAAAATAATAAATCTCACAAATAATTTCCTATATAGCCAAAAGCATATTCACTAACCATATTATTTTATTTAATTCAGTGGTCGAAGTGGAAATTTAGAAGTGGTGGTATGAAAATATAGAAATAATAGAAATAAATGGAGATTTATAGCTTTTCAGTTAAATGAGTGGGAGAAGTGACTGTATGTCATACCCCCATATACCCCCTCACTTCAAGCCCTGATTTAATTATTATTATTGTTGTTTTGTTTTCATTGTTGATAAATGTTTATGATGAGCGACATTCTGTGTTTGCTGGATTTCCTGGATCGTCCATTGACAAATATGTCTTGGGGCCAATTTTTTTTTTTTTTTATCCTTCATTTAGCTGATAACATGTATTTTTAGATAATGGTTTACTTCTTAATTTCCTCTGGATGGCTTGTTGTTGTTATGTGAGGATGGCTGCTCACGTGGCAGTGCGACTGCTGCTTTGTGGAGCTGAATTCCTCTCTGTGACTATAATTGTGGCATATGCCCACTCTAGCAGCCTCTCTTCCCCAGCTTTGGTAATAGTTAAAGAGGCCTGGGCTGCTGCAGTTAGAAGATTTTGCTTGACTCCTCTAGACATTTGTGTGGGAGGCAAAATAGACATTGCATTGGTTCAAGTGTCATCTAGGAGGCAAATGTTTCCACATTCCATCCAGTTTCTTTATGTAAGTGAAACCTAGATGTATGTGTACTAGATAATGTTACACATGTTGCTTGTTTGTGCTGGCATTTTTCCCAGAATGCGGCAACTCTGTGTTTCAGTAAAATAGAAGCATTCCTCCCACTGATGTAATATTGAAATGATACTCTGTGTTACATATAATAAATATGTTTATTCCACATATCAGTGTTAGACATTCATACGGGTAGTAGAGAAACATGGATGTACCTGTGGAAATGGCCAATACAAGGACTTCCATGTTACTTACTGTTTCTTAGTGCAATGGTCCTAATTAACTGTAATTATGTGTATTGTTGATGCAAGAGGATCCTCAGAGACTCATTACTTATGTGAGATTCACATTGATTATGTTATAATGTGGTACACCATCATCAGTAAAGGGCAACATGGTAGGAAGTGAATACGATGGATTACGATATACAGATTTTTATATGATTGTAGTGATCTGCAAGATCTGGGCCACATTCTCCAACATCTAATCATTCCCATTGTAACCACTCCTATTTGCATGGTTGGATATCTGACTGGCAGGGTCAACCATAAGTTTTCCAACTTAAGTGTGCGGACGTTTCCGAAAGTATTGAAGTCTAATGTTCTGTTAATATTCCACCAGGAGGCGCTAATTCTGATTGTCCTTAGCTGTGATACTGATGTGTGACTTGTATATCAGTACTATAAAATCGTTTGGACTCAGTAGCTGATTTAACTCTATGGGCCAGATTTACTAAGCTGCGGGAAAGGAAAGGTGGAGATGTTGCCTATAGTAACCAATAAGATTATAGCTCTCACTCTCTTATTACATACTAGGAAACTAGTATGCTAGCATCTGATTGGTTGCTATGGGCACCATCTCCACTTTTCCTTTCTTGCAGCTTAGTAAATCTGAGCCTATGTGTGACTGAGTTATAATTTGCTGAAAACAAAACTCATTTCACATTGGACCTCACACAATACTCCCCTCTTTTTATTACCATTTGCTCTGCACACCGAAGCTGGTTTAGCCATAAGTCTACCAAGGCTTTCACTTATTAAACCATTAATACAGAAGGTTGGCGATTACTGTAAACTGTTATATTATGAGGGGGGCTTTACCCTGCATACTGCATCGCCTCCATGGACTCTTAAGTATATATTCTCTATTTTTAAAAAGTGTTATTGTAACACTATTAGGGGCGGATCCAGAGGTGAGTATAGGCCTGATGGCGTACCATGTCTAGCTGTGATTTTGCACTGTGAATGCTCAGTAACCTGCACCCACGACTTCTACAATCCAGATCCGAAAGCCTGTGGCGTTGCGACCGTTTGTGTTCTGAAGTGTGATTCATGGGAGAGATGGGATAGAGGCAAGGGGTCAATGTACAGTAAGGGCATACTCATACCATTGCTCCTGATCCACAGCCTATTTTGGACCGTTGTGTTAGCATTTCATACTTCAAATTACATACATACTGTAGGTTATGGAATCACAGCTTGAGCAATTTGCTTGTTTAATGTATGCATTCAGATTGTGACCGAAGCCCTTGCACTAATTATAGCCGCTATTTCCAGCATATATTACAGTGTACTACCCTGCGCTTACTGCATATATATGGCCACTTAGCTGCATTAAGCTTGGCTGTTCTGTGCATGTATGCTACATGCTGTATTTGTGCAGCCATTCAGAACTAGCAAAATCTGCACGTACCCCTCCCATCTTCTGCATTCGTATATATATAACACGCATGCTGTGTGCCAGTTAGCCTGCGCCTCTATATCAGGCAATTAGTATCACAAGGGAGAATACCTTTCTCTTAAAGTACTGCTTGAATTAGCTTAGATAATGGACATAAAAGGGCATTTTTGTATATTTTAATGCATTTAGCTATATTACATAAAACAAGTTTTGTCTGTGTAGGATGCTTCCCAATCAAATTATAATGGAGAAGCTGATGTCAGGCATCTTATAGTAACTTAAGACTGGACCAAAGTGTATAAGGGGAATGGATGGACTGGATGGTGCATGTGCCTTAGTTTCGTGCAATGATATTTAAGATGATATGGGCTGTGCTTCCACTCTGCCCGGGGGCGGGGGAGCATTATAATTTTACAGTGTGGGTGTGATTACCCACTTAAGAGCGTGTCAGCGATTGGATATTTTTTGGCAGCATAAGTCACACACTTTACGCACAAGAGAGAGGAGTGACAGGAGGAGTTTAATCCCCTTTTCTGTGTGGAATTAAAGACACCGCACGTGCTTCCACTATTTATCACTGTCATTTACTTGTTTACCGTGGGGAATAAGTTGTCAATATCTAACATTTTTATAAGTTTCATACATTTTACCTCATCTTAATTCACCCCACCTTGAGTCTGGTGCCTTTATAACATTTTCCTATTGACATGAAGCTGGTAACAGCAAGCAGATGTGTTTTTGAACATGGATTCTGCAACATTGCTCCCATGAGATTGTCTCACTACACGCCTCTCCAATCACGCTTGTACAGATGTTCACATAATCATGACACATGAGACAGTGTGCCCAATATTGGTTTATATTTCCCAAACCAGCTGAGTCACTTAAAGCGTTTAACACCCAAAGTAGTATGGCGGACACTTAATGATAATGCCATCTTAAGATTAATGTGTGTGAGGGATATTTTCTCCAAATTAGACTGTAACCATTCATTAATCATTGTGGACTGGAGCAATATTAAGTTTCCCAATCCACTTGGAGTCATGGGGCCAATTTTACTAAGCTGCGGGTTTGTAAAAGTGGAGATGTTGTTCATAGCAACCAATCAGATTCTAGCTCTCACTTTCCTATTACATGCTAGAGAATGTCAGCTAGAATCTGATTGGTTGCTATGGGCAACATCTCCACTTTTCCAAACCCGCAGCTTAGTAAATCTGGGCCATGATGCAGCATGGCTGTACACAAGAGGGGGACATGGTTACATAGGCGATGGGGCCCCATGATTTTAGGGACTACTGGTAAGGCCTGTTAAAATTTTCCTGTGTCACAATTGTATTGCTATTATGGAGCCTGCCAGTATGTCATGCAACAATGTCACTTCTAAAGTGAGAGGATGAATATACCTGTATATCAGTAATACATTTTATATTACTTAATATAATTCCAGTATATTTCTATTCTTTACAGTATAGTAACATTTCCAGCGTCCAGCTTTCACATCCTCTGATCTGCAGTCATCGCCCCCTTGTTGTAGTATTTGCTTTGAATTCTCTGTTTCGAAGTCATTTTAAAGTGACTGGGAAGGAAAGTGCCCAAGGCAGAAATTCCCTCCGATATTAAATTATCCATATTATTAAAAGTGTTGTCCCATTGAAAATAGAGTGTTGTGTTCTCTACCCAGACAATGTCACATAATGAATGTAATATTGCAATGATATTACAGTGGTATTAATAATTAGACAGAGAGGTAACAAGGGAAGTATGTCCAGGATTAATGTGTGAAGGTAGGGGAGATCATTCCTATAGGTGTCCTGTTTAGCGGTGTACCTTTCATAAATAACATTTCTTCCTAGTGAATTTTTAGGTTGCATTTTAATGAATATTGGTTCAACTAAAATGGCTGCCACCAGAGTGTAAATGGGACTTAAACATTTGTTGTTTGCAGAGGCTTTATGGCTTGCTGCTATTATAGCAGAGTAAAGGTTGGAGGTTGCTTTCCATGCTTTGTTCTTCTAATATCGTGACGTATGCAATGCAGTGTACCTGAAAAACAATAACTGCCTATATAATAATGTTGACAGATTTACTTACCACACTTGTTTTTGCTTTGCATATGTATTCCACTTTAACCAGCACACGTGAATCTGGGAATACAATACCAACAATTAATTTTATAATTAACATCAGGTACATGAATACATTTTTCCTAGAGAGAAACAAGCATTAAACTGGGAAAGTGTAGATGTGAAATCAGCATTATGGAATTCAGAACCCCAGAACCTCAGATGGTAGAGATTGACTTGGTCACATGGGACATGCTGGTTGCGGTTCCTAGTGCCGTCTATCAATGGAAAATGGACCAACATTTGATCGGTAGCAGAGGAATCACTTCCTGACAAGACAGGATCCAGAGAAAGTACTGAGGATTATGGAATGGTGTGGATGGTATATTGCCAAAAAAGCAGGAAACCAAAACACTGCAGATGGTAACCTGGAAACTGAAGAATATGCTGTATCATCTGTTGGGAAGCACATTGGTGGTGACTATACCAGTAAAGGAATGGAATTCCGCTGCTGCACATGAGCACGGTACACATATGGATAGGATTAGCAGAATGCTGCAGATAGATTGCAGGAAAAGGTTAATAAAGCATGGATGGTGAGATGCATGCAGGACTCCGAAGGGAACACTCTGCAGGAGGATTGAATGCAAGGAGAGCCCAAGGATATATCCACAACAAAGCACACAAAGAACTTCAAGGGTAGTCTTACACTCAGGCATTGAGTATGGGTCTGCATACGGCCAATAATGTAGAAACAAACCACTGTTTAGAATGATCAATAGGAAACAGGATGCTAAATGGTAAACTTGAAAGCTGCTGCACTGAAAGAAGCAGGGATGGCTCCTGTTAGTTTAATCACTTGCTGCTCACAATGGCTTAAATCAGGCTTGTCAAACTAAAAACCCCAAGTAATTCCCTATTCATATGTCTCCAGCCTCCCCAGTATTCCCCATGATGTGTCTCCAACCTCCCCAGTATTCCCCATCATGTGTCTCCAGACTCCCCAGTATTCCCCATCATGTGTCTCCAGCCTCCCCAGTATTCCCCATCATGTGTCTTCAGCCTCCCCAGTATTCCCCATCATGTGTCTTCAGCCTCCTTAGCAGGGCTGCCATCAGCAAATGCAGGGCTCGAGGCCCCGCCCCCAGTTGACATAATTGGTGACGTCATATAGGTGTGGGACCTGGCAGACATGCTTTAAAAGCGGTCCGGGAAGAACTTCCCTGTGCATTGGCCGGCTACTAAATAGCACTGAGCAGTAAGTATCGGCGGTATGATACCGCTGATACCTGCTACTACAGAGCTAGGTAAGTATCAGCGGGCCTCCATCAGGTCCGGGCCTGGGACTATAGTCCCAGCTGCCCCCTCGATGGCAGCCCTGCTCCCCAGCATTCCCCATTATTTGTCTGCAGCCTGCCCAGTATTCCCAATCATGTCTCCCCAGCTCTCAGTATCCACATCATGTGTTTCCAGCCCCCAGTATTCACAATCATGTCCTCCAGTTCCCAGTATCCCCCATCATATATCTCCAGCTCCCCATTCATTTAGCTCCAGCGGGGTTGCCGACTCTCCCAGAATGTCCGTGAGACTCCCGAAATTCGGGCGGTTCTCCCAGTATACCGGGAGAGCTAGCAAATCTCTCGCAAGTAACTTGAAGCCCGTGGTTTCATGGAAACCACGGCCTCAAGTCCTGTCCCCTGCTAGGGACAGAAAGGGACCTGATGACGCAATTTGCGCCATCCAGTCCCGTCCTGATCCCTATTTCAACTAAAAATGGGTAAGTATTTGTCAGGGGTGGAGCTTAATGACACTATTTGCATAAATCACATCATTAAGCCCTGCCTGCATGCATTGCTAGCTTCACTCCGGGATCTCCCTTAGGGAAGCTGGCAAAGGTCGGCAACCCTGTTCTCCAGCCTCCCCTGTTTATACTTTACTTACCTTTTATAACTTCCACCCGTGTTTCTCCTCCGTGGTGCGCACCATATTCCAGCTCTTCTGTCTGCTGTTGGTTGTAAATCAATCTGTTTACTGCTGTCAGCCGATGCAGCAGTTATAAAGGACAGCTGAAAAGGGCTTTGCTATCAGCTGTCCTGTTTAACTGCTACGACAGGACCTCCCTGTGTGAGAAGGGGCCACAAAATGAATGCTTTTGGGCCGCATATAGCCCGTGGGCTGCAAGTTTGACATGCCTGGCTTAAATTATTATTTGAGTAAGAGGAAACGGCCACTTGTGACTCAGTTCAGCCACTTTGTAAGAAGTGTCCGTGTTGTCAACTCTGTATGTGTTAGAATGCGGTAGATTATATTCTGATGCTGGAATCCATTACAATCCAAATGAATAGAATAGAAGGTGATATAAGAAGGAGGTTTGAATCTTACCTAATGTGATTTCCATAATTGCGGTTCTGCAGACAATTTAATGTAATAATGAAATACAATATTAATACATCTGTCTTCCTAAATTGAATTAATATACACAAGGGATATGAATATAATAGATTTAGATTTGGAAGTGTAATTAATTAATTTGTTCATGTGCTGCCATTCCTTGGAAACATCAAATATCTCTAGGGCCAGATTTACTAAGTTGTGGGTTTGGAAAAGTGGAGATGTTGCCTACAGATTCTAGCTCTCATTTTCCCATTACATACTATAAAATCAGTGGCGCACCCAGGGGGGGTTTCCATTTGCCCAGAAACCCCCTTTTACATCCTGAAAAAAAAAAAATGAAAGTAAAAATAAAACATAAAGGGTACTGAGCGGCTGCAGCCCAGTGTATGTGAGGATCAGTGCTCTGAGACTGTCTCCTCTAACGGAAATGCTGCTGCAGCTGGTGTCTTACAGAGAGACAGTGAGTGTGCTGATCATAACATACACAGATCAGTCGGCAGTGTGCTGGCTGCTCTGTGTATGTTACACTCGGCACAATCACTGTCTTCCTGCAACACACCATCTGCAGCAGCATTTCTATTACCAATGAAGGAGACAGTCTCAGAGCACTAATCCTAATAGATACTGTTAGGATCGGAGCTCTGAGAGTGTCTCCTCCATTGGTAACAGAAGTGCTGCTTTGCAGCTGGTGTCTTACTCACACCTCCTTCCTTCACGGAGCTGACAGCTCAGTGAAGATCCCCCCCTCGCCCTCCTTCCCTCACATGCAGACAGCCCAGCAGAGAGTCACCTTCCCCCTCTGTCCCTCACAGTGCCCAGCAGAGTCTCCTTCCCCCTCCTTCCCTCACAGTGCCCAGCAAAGATTTCTCTCCCCCTCCTTCCCTCACAGTGCCCACCAAAGATTTCCCTCCCCCTCCTTCCCTCACAGTGCCCACCAAAGATTTCCCTCCCAGTCTGTCCCTCACAGTGCCCAGCAAAGATTTCCCCCCCTTCCTTCATTCACAGTGCCCAGCAAAGATTTCCCTCCCCCTCCTTCCCTCACAGTGCCCAGCAAAGATTTCCCTCCCCCTCCTTCCCTCACAGTGCCCAGCAAAGATTTCCCTCCCCCTCCTTCCCTCACAGTGCCCAGCAAAGATTTCCCTCCCCCTCGCATCTCTCACAATGATGGAAGACTGAAGAGGAGCTGGAGAATTGTGAATGAGGTAAGCTTTATCATATATTTTTATTTTTAACAGTTTTCTGTGTATGTGTGGGGTGGTGTGTGTGTAAAAGTATGTATGTATGTATGTATGTATGTATGTATGCATGTATATATATATATAATATCACGTGGATACTGTAATGTATGACAGTCCCTTTTATTTATTAATTATTAATTGTATTACAGGTGGGTGGAAATTTACAGTTTGTGGGGAGGGGGATGCCCAAAACCCGAGCATCAGTCTCGTACTTTATGTCCCTTTATGGAGATGGCACAGCTTATTATGAGATCGGTTATTATGGATCGGGAACTGGCACACTTTATAAAGTATATTAGGGGTCTGAGACATTGTAATACATGTGAGCTATATTAGGATTTAGGAATGACACACTATATATAGTGTGCCATTCCCAGATCCCTAATATACCCCATATATATTATACTATATGCTTAGACCGCTATTATACCCAATATGTACTTTATATAGTGTATCTTCTCTAGACCCATATATTAGGGGTCTGGGGATGGCACACTATAGAAAGTACATATTGGGTATATTAGGGGTAAGGAAATAGCACATACTATAATATTTAAAGGGTATATTAGGGGTCTTGATATGGAAAACTATTTACTGTATACACTAATATAACTTGTATATATTATATGTACCATTACCAAAGCCATAATCTATATTTTTTATATAGTGCTAATTTACTCCACATGTATTACAATAATTTGGAAACCCCCCTTTAAAAATCCTGCGTTTGCCACTGTATTAACTATACAGACTATAAAACTAGGAACACACTAGCACAATATCCAGATTAAATGATAGCCGGGAAATCGTGCATCCTGTACATACTGCTTGAAACAGGTCTGACCATGTAGTGGCATCCTTATAGCATTGGCTGGGTGCTGGTTGGGTCACATAAGAAAACCAACCAATACTATACTTGGTTATAAGTGTTTCTGAACCATGTTGTTGTTTTGACAAATCAGTCCAACACCACTAAGCAATTATAATTGTATAGTGTGTACCCGGCCTAAAACTGAATCTAATATTAATAATACATTCTGATGAAACAAGTTTTTACTTTCCTGAGTTAGGTAAACACATACAAAAATAAATAATTTATTCATTTATCCTGATGCCTCTCCTCCAGTCAGAGGAGTTAGACACTAACCGGTGAGAATCCCCGCACCTATGTCTGTCATTGGTAAATGTGTCACAAAAATTCAACAGTGCTTATGTACTGGCAAGCTCTGGTCCATTGTGTAATGTGCTCCACTAATGCATTGTACAAAAGACTCAAAGTTGTGCCGCACACAATAATTCATTAAGTTATGCAAACCCCACCTAGGGGGGTGCTCTGCACAGCCCACGGTAAATACAAACAGAAAAAGAACAGGATTGAACCCTAATAGATAAGGCTCAAAGTGGCTGTTTTGCAGATCCGTTCCTTAGGATAGGGCGTCCCTAACTGTTGCATAGTTACGGTTGAGGGGGCAATCCTCGTCGTAACTACGCAATAGTTAAGGAAGGAAGGCGGGGAGAGGTAAGATAATGAGGACGGGAGGGCTGGTTTGGGCAGTCACGCTCCTGTGGCCTGTGTAATTACACACTGTTAGGGTAGGCCTCAGCTGGCATATCCGTGTGTAATTATGCCGGCCACAGGGGGAGTGTCGGGGGAGTGCATGTCGATACGCTGTGCATCGGCGGAGGTCTGGATCAGGCCCTAATTCCCTAACACACACACTCACAGGCCAGGGGTAAATTTTGCACCGTGCGGTATGACAGTGGGGGCGGGGCGGGAGCAGAGCTTGAACGGGACTGAGCTAATTTGTCCCGTTTTCGGGCTCCAAAATGTTGGGAGATATGTTAATATAACCCGCATGTATTACACATATTGGAAACCCCCCTTTCAAAATCCTGCGTTTGCTACTGAAAATGTCAGCTAAAATCTGATGGTTGCTATGGGCAACATCTCCACTTTTCTAAACCCGCAGCTTAGTAAATTTGGCCCCTAAACTTAAGTATATTTTTGTAGAGAGGTACCGTTTATTATTCCCTTTTTATTTTTGGAACTATTTATCAGTACAGTGATTTTTTCCATAGTGCCCACTCTTCTTAAATCAGTCTCAATGGGCAATGAGTCACAGTCAATCCTGAACAAATAGCAACGTCTGCCAATGTATAAGGCAGATATTGCTGAAATCATGAGTACATTGGAATGTTAGTAGACATCTTGTTGGTTGGTAAACTACAGACGAGATTTTGTGGTTTCACTAGTCTGGAAAATCGCATTTTATCCCTCCTCAAAGTCCCTTGGGCAAGCAGTCATTTATTTATGCCACACCACTTTCCACTTTATGGAATGCAATGAATTAAAGATGTAGAAGATAATGGATTGCACTCTAGAAGGGGGACATAACAGATACCTACATAACTCTATCAAGACTTGGTAGCACAATGGTCCGGATTCACAGTTACGTAGTTTTTGCCTTACGTACGTTGTTTTAAGAATTGAGCTTATTTATGCTATATACGTACCATTTCTGTATGTAGATTGCGTAAGCGCGGTCAAAAGACTCCCAAACAGGGGTCGTTATCCTCGTTTAATAATGTTAGGGGACTTACGGAAGCCTCTTATGTAAGACGTAACGTTACATCTGCGCATGTAACGTTACATCTGCGCATGTACGCTAAACTGAGTTCCGTACGCTAGAAGATCTGCATACTTCAGTAAATGTAAATGAAGTTCTGGGGGCAGCGGTAAGCAGTTCTGCACAGATTTGCATTCGGACCGACGCAGATCCGTGCAGAGAAGTTAAGGTTACATTCTGGACACATAAATGCCTAGAGGAGAGAGGAGAGTGACGGTAGAGTGCATTCCCCTCTTCCATGCGGACTTTCAGATCTCTGTGTGTATGAAAAGCACACAGAGATCTGGATCAGGCCCAGGATCTATTTCATTTAACACATTTTTATCTGGTGTTGTTAAAAACTGTTCAAGAATGTAATATGTTGTGCCCATAAAAAATGTATTATTATAGTTAATGTTTAGCAGCAACCAATCATGTTTTAGCTATCAGGATAGAGGATAAAAACACCTCCAGATTTCCCACTTCATTTAATCTGTCCCTGTGACCTTAAAAGCATACCTGAAATCACGTAAAAGAAGCCAGTGTTCATTAACCAAACTTTTTTATTCCACTTGCATAATGATAATGATAACAATGGTGGGAGTGTATGTTCTCACTGTTAGTGTTCACAGTGCAGCCAATGTGAATTATAATGCATTGTTTTTCCAGTTACTAGGTAAAACTCTGTATTTTACAGTCATTGAAATATGTAATCCTGAAACTCTTTATATAATGCAAGTCTGGAATATTAAGGTTATTCTTAAGTCATTTAATAAATGTCCATACGTTTCAGCTCAGCCCTGTATATTGTATGATTTTATGGGTCAGATTTACTAATCTGCGGGAGAGGAAGATGTCACATGTCACTTACAGCAATTCAGATTCTAGCTGACATTTTCTAGCATGTAATAGGAAAGTGAGAGCTAGAATCTGATTGGTTGCTGTGGGCAACATCTCCAATTTTCCGTTTCATGCAGCTTAGTAAATCTGGCCCTAAGAGTGCAGAGTTCTCTATAATCACACACACTTAAATAGCAGTAATTAACAGTAGTCTTTAATGTAGCACATATCAACTATGCAGCACTTTACCGATAATTATAAAGTCAATTTTAAGGGGATGAAAACATTTC
This sequence comes from Limnodynastes dumerilii, assembly GCA_011038615.1. NCBI lineage: Eukaryota > Metazoa > Chordata > Amphibia > Anura > Limnodynastidae > Limnodynastes > Limnodynastes dumerilii. Next base: position 543,397 of record WWET01000408.1, read on the forward strand.
AGAAATTATAAATTTTGCTTAAGTTTTTGTAAACTATTTGGATCTCTTCGTATTTATATTCCCAGCTTCTAAAGTTCACAATAAACAGCTTCTAAAATATCAATGGAATAATTCGACCACCTTATACACTTTGGGGCAAATCCAGACCATTTCTGCCGTTCTGCGCATGCGCTGCACGCTGTAGTTACGGAAGGTAGGTGGGGGGAGGGAGGGAAATTAGGAAGGGGGGCTGGGTTAGGGGGTTACAATTAGTTTCCCGGCGTAATTACTCACTGTTATGCCGGCTGAAGTTAAGGTAGCTTTCAGCCGGCATACCAGTGGGTACTTAAAGTTTAGTAAATACCCAGAGTTAAAGGAGACAAGACAATTCTTAATCAGCTATAATATTTTGTAAAGAATTATGCATCGTACATGAATAATCCTTGATAATGATCAACAGGTTTCCAGTTGCCCCTATCTCGATTGTTGTCAAGCTGGAAAAGGTCAGTGGGCGCTTCTGCACTAAGTCAGATCAGTCCTGTATGAAATCGGGGAGTTGAGCTAAGTCCTTATACCCCGACAACAACAGAGCGGGACTCCCTACTTTATTAGGTTATAATCATGTTTTAAGCAAGTTAATTGGTATTACAGTATGTGTGTGTATGTATGTGTTAGAGACCTTAGTATGCAGCTCCATTGTGGCAGGGACTGATGTGAATGTTTAATGGTCTCTGTAAAGTACTGCGGACAATTTGTGGTGCTATAAAAATAAGCGTTAATAATAATAATAATAATAATGATACTTATTTAACTAACTTCTACATTCCACATATGCGCAGTATAAGCTAGGATTGCATAATGTTAGTGTCACATGCCCTCTGCTCCCACCCGTTGCAAGTCCCCACTGCGATGTTACAGATTGCGAAATAGGGACAGCCGAAAGTGTCTATTCGGCTCTCCCTATTTGGAATGTGTAACTCTGCAGAATTTTTTTAAATGAATGGGTGAGTATGCGATTTCATTTATTTTCAGAAAACAGCGCCACTACCGGACCAGACCACCGGAGAGGTGAGAAACCCTCTCCAGGGACTTAGGGTTAGGCTGGGGGGAGGGTGACTTAGAGTTAGGCTGCAGGAGGGGGGACTTAGGGTTAGGCTGTGGGAGGGGGGGACTTAGGGTTAAGGTAAGGGAGCAGGGAAGCCTAACCGATCAATTGCTATGCCTCTTCGAGGGGTGAGCAATCGATTTCCCAGCCAGTTTGGAACTGGGTGGGAGCGAACGGCCCTTTTGAAATAGGGCCATTCGCTATGGGGACCTACACCCGCTCCCACCAAGCTGCCTTATCAGCATGTCTTGGCATTAAATGTCTAGTTCTATAGAGTAAAATAACACGTTTGCAAAAAAAAAGCACATTCAAAATGGAGAACAGCAGCCATCTTAGGCTGCCCGGGCACAGACACCTATCACGATCATTACCTGTGATTTTAGAATAATTTTTTAATACTAGAAAATGTATTTCACTATGAAAACCATTCATATCATTGGTCATACATTATATTACAGGTATATCATAATATTTATAGGAATATTGCAATTGTATGCTTGGAAGAATTAACGTGCATGTATTAAGTTATCAAGAATGTATAGTCTTAATAACCGTCTTGGCTTACAATTTTCCTTTACTCGGTAGAACTATACCTGTATATTTGCTTTTTCTTGTTTAAAACATTCCGTTCTCTCTTTTATCAACAATATATTATGAAATGTTGATGGGTTTATATTTATATTACTGAAACTTTCTAGAAAGTGTTAACAGGATTTCTATGCTTGTGTTGTAATGATGGAGACAATCTATATAATACAGTAAATGGGATAACCAGTGTCTCTTTTAATACACTCTACCTCATATATTGCTATACCACCAACCCATGCTTTGGTCCTGTCCTCTCCCACCTTGACTCATGCCGTCTCCTTTTTTCTGCCCTTCTGTTTTACATCTTTTCTTGCGTCACAAACATCTTTAGGGACCGTTCTCTATCCCTAGTTCTCAAATATCATTTACCATTTTCTTCAGATAAATTCAATTGGAACATTTGTGACACAGTTATTGTTAAAGAGATTTAAGCTTTAATATAGTTTCAGATAAGCTTGTATAGTCATTTTTATATAAAATAACATAATAAATATTTATAATTATATAATAATGGGGATAACACCAAACTGTTACAATGATAAAAGATTATTGTTGTGTAACTTCCTGCAATTCTGGTTTCATGTTATCAATAACCTTCTTTTTACAGTGATGCAACTTCAGGAGTACTGTATAGTGACTCATATGATTAAACATTCTCTGCAGGTGTTGCATATAATGACTGTGGAAAAGAAGGTCAACCGCAGTAGTAGTAATAATAATAATAATAATAATAATATGTTGGCGTCCTCTCTTTCAGATGAAGAGGAAGCCCTCAATCTGATCATGAAGGACCTTGCTGCGCTGGGGAGATGTGGAGGATTTCTGGACAATAATCGTAGCAAAAATATCAAGCAGGTGATTCATTTTCTGTGTATTTTCAAATATATCAACATTTCAATACATTTCTGTTGTCTCTTTCAGTTACTATGGACCAGATTCACACTTTAGTGTGTGATCCGTAGGTGCAGAAACACATGTATCCGCACCTACTTCTCCTGTCCCCTCCACCGTCCTGACCCCTGTTTTAGGTGCCTAATGGCATTTACAAGTGCCATAGGCAACCTTAATTCACTGTGCGTACTTTCCCTCTTAAGGAGGAAATTACGCACGGAGAATGCCTCCCCCTCTAATCTAAATCCCTCCCACTTCTAACTAGAACCTCCCTGAGGCGGCATTAGCACGCCTCCCTCTGACTAAACTACTCTGTGGGGTCTTTAAAGATGGCACAGAGTCAGTCTACGTAGATTGCGGAAATGACATTCTAGCCATGCGTAGTAGGTGATTGCGGAAAAGACCGTACTTAAGAATCAGCTGCTTCTTAAATATGAATACGGTTCTATATAACTAATCTTGTGTCCATGTGACGGTATTGCTCTAGAGCTGGGATTCTCAGACTATTTTCTGGTGGCACACACAGGGTTTCCCAGACATTGGTGTCCAGGCAGGGTTGTAAAGAGGTACCAGCATCTAATAGTGCTTTTATTATAACCAGGGAAATCTCTAATGTGCAGGTTAAATGGCATATGTAAACCTGGGGGTAAAATTTATAGTGGAGTGATGAGAGTCATACTTAAAAAAAAAATATATGGGGGACTAATTGACATGTAATACGCCTTTCACGTCATATTCGAAAAACCAGAGTTTTTCCCATTAGACCTGGGTCGAGGCTCCAGTGACTCAGGTTAAGGTGTGATGTGAAAGGTCCTGGGGTTCTTCTTCCCAGGTCATTAGAATGATGGGGTTCCTGGGGTTCTTCTTCCCGGGTCATTAGAATGATGGGGTTCCTGGGGTTCTTCTTCCCGGGTTATTATGAATTGGATCCAGTAAAAATAATGGTTTTTCCCATGTCCGACCTGGGTATGGTTGCAGTGTAATAGGTGCGACCCGGGCACAAAAAAAGATCAGATTGGAGAGATTTGTTTACTATTGCTAAGGCCGGGAGCCATGAGCCGCCCATCACACTGTCAGGGCAGACCTGTGTCATCCCTGCAGTGTGAAAGGGATCATTCCAGGGTCTGTGATCCTGGGATGATCTGTTTGACACGGTAATATTCCGGGTTGTAAGACACAGGATATTGCGGAGATGTGAAAATGAATCTCAAGGATCATTGGAAAGATATGTAAAAAGAATTATGTGGTATGGGTATGGATCTGCCTGGCAATGTCACAAATATGTAAAAATACTAGAGGGAGGGAAAAAATATGTAAGGAAAAAATTATGGTAAGGAAAACAAGGGCTAAAGGAAAAGAAAGGGGGTAAAAAAGGTGAAGTGCTAGTGTTAGGTCCATAGGGCCAGATCCAGTAGTCCGCTGCTATTGCAGTTGGAACTCCAACCGCAGTGGCAGCAGAGTTCCGTCAAGGGAGATCACTCCCCATATTGCACCGAATCTCCATCTAGTCTCGCCCACAAATGGCCATATTTGGCCAAAACGCTGCCTATTTTCTCATAAGCCCTGCCTCTTTTGTGGGCCACGAATTGGGATAGTCTGGCAAAGCGAGAGACAGTTAGGAGAGGAGGTATGACCAAAGAGTGTTATATATAGTATAGTGATATTCCCAGTTTTACTCATTTTACATATTCTTTATACTGATGACTTCAACTATAATGTTTTTCCCTTAATCACAAATTGTGGATGAGCCCCAAAGCCGTACAATGTGCAGATTATCGGTCCCAACAGGAGGAGGCCCGATAAAGAGGACGATTTCTCACTAGGAAAAGGTCCTGATATTAGTGCCACATT